>CM049376.1:31578009-31807523 GCA_026937815.1 Etheostoma perlongum | reverse complement strand
CCTGTTCTGATGTTTTTGTGATGTTTTAACCTTGTTACAGTGATTTCAACAGTTTTACATTAGTTTCTTAATAGAAGCTGTTAAACACACATCTCCATGCTGGAACGTGTTTCGGCCTCTTCTGATGTTTTGTGATGTTTTAACCTTGTTACAGTCATTTCAACAGTTTTACATTAGTTTCTTAATAGAAGCTGTTAAACACACATCTCCATGCTGGAAACGTATGCTTTCGCCTCTTCTGATGTTTTGTGATGTTTTAACCTTGTTACAGTCATTTCAACAGTTTTACATTAGTTTCTTAATAGAAGCTGTTAAACACACATCCCCATGCTGGAAACGTGCGTTCGGCCTCTTCTGATGTTTTTGTGATGTTTTAACCTTGTTATTGTCATTTCAACAGTTTTACATTAGTTTCTTAATAGAAGCTGTTAAACACACATCTCCATGCTGGAAACGTGCGTTTCGCCTCTTCTGATGTTTTGTGATGTTTTAACCTTGTTACAGTCATTTCAACAGTTTTACATTAATTTCTTAATAGAAGCTGTTAAACACACATCTCCATGCTGAAAAGTGCGTTTCGGCCTCTTCTGATGTTTTTGTGATGTTTTAACCTTGTTACAGTCATTTCAACAGTTTTACATTAGTTTTAATAGAAGCTGTTAAACACACATCTCCATGCTGGAAACGCATGCTTTCTTCTGATGTTTTTGTGATGTTTTAACCTTGTTACAGTCATTTCAACAGTTTTACATTAGTTTCTTAATATGCTGTTAAACACACATCTCCATGCTGGAAACGTGCATTTCGGCCTCTTCTGATGTTTTTGTGATGTTTTAACCTTGTTACAGTCATTTCAACAGTTTTACATTAGTTTCTTAATAGAAGCTGTTAAACACACATCTCCATGCTGGAAACGTGCGTTGGGCCTCTTCTGATGTTTTTGTGATGTTTTAACCTTGTTACAGTGATTTCAACACAATTACATTAGTTTCTTAATAGAAGCTGTTAAACACACATCCCCATGCGTTTCGGCCTGTTCTGATGTTTTTTGTGATGTTTTAACCTTGTTACAGTCATTTCAACAGTTTTACATTAGTTTCTTAATAGAAGCTGTTAAACACACATCTCCATGCTGGAAACGCGTTTCGGGCCTCTTCTGATGTTTTTGTGATGTTTTAACCTTGTTACAGTCATTTCAACAGTTTTACATTAATTTTTAATAGAAGCTGTTAAACACACATCAACATGCTGGAAAAGTGCTTTACTTCTGATGTTTTGTGATGTTTTAACCTTGTTACAGTCATTTCAACAGTTTTACATTAGTTTCTTAATAGAAGCTGTTAAACACACATCTCCATGCTGAAACGTGCGCTTCGGCCTCTTCTGATGATTTTGTGATGTTTTAACCTTGTTACAGTCATTTCAACAGTTTTACATTAGTTTCTTAATAGAAGCTGTTAAACACACATCTCCATGCTGGAAACGTGCGTTTCGGCCTCTTCTGATGTTTTTGTGATGTTTTAACCTTGTTACAGTGATTTCAACAGTTTTACATTAGTTTCTTAATAGAAGCTGTTAAACACACATCTCCATGCTGGAAACGCGTTTCGCCTCTTCTGATGTTTTTGTGATGTTTTAACCTTGTTACAGTCATTTCAACAGTTTTACATTAGTTTTCTTAATAGAAGCTGTTAAACACACATCTCCATGCTGGAAACGTCTGATGTTTTGTGATGTTTTAACCTTGTTACAGTGATTTCAACAGTTTTACATTAGTTTCTTAATAGAAGCTGTTAAACACACATCTCCATGCTGGAAACGTGCGCTTTCGGCCTCTTCTGATGTTTTTGTGATGTTTTAACCTTGTTACAGTGATTTCAACAATAGTTTTACATTAGTTTCTTAATGTTTTAACCTTGTTAGTCATTTCAACAGTTTTACATTAGTTAAACAAACACACATCTCCATGCTGGAAACGTGCGTTTCGGCCTCTTCTGATGTTTTTGTGATGTTTTAACCTTGTTACAGTGATTTCAACAGTTTTACATTAGTTTCTTAATAGAAGCTGTTAAACACACATCTCCATGCTGGAAACGCATGCTTTCGGCCTCTTCTGATGTTTTTGTGATGTTTTAACCTTGTTACAGTCATTTCAACAGTTTTACATTAGTTTCTTAATAGAAGCTGTTAAACACACATCTCCATGCTGGAAACGTATGCATGTTTTTGTGATGTTTTAACCTTGTTACAGTCATTTCAACAGTTTTACATTAGTTTCTTAATAGAAGCCACACATCTTGCTGATGTTGTTTTGTGATGTTTTAACCTTGTTACAGTCATTTCAACAGTTTTACATTAGTTTCTTAATAGAAGCTGTTAAACACACATCTCCATGCTGGAAACGTGCGTTTCGGCCTCTTCTGATGTTTTTGTGATGTTTTAACCTTGTTACAGTCATTTCAACAGTTTTACATTAGTTTCTTAATAGAAGCTGTTAAACACACATCTCCATGCTGGAAACGTGCGTTTCGGCCTCTTCTGATGTTTTTGTGATGTTTTAACCTTGTTACAGTGATTTCAACACAATTACATTAGTTTCTTAATAGAAGCTGTTAAACACACATCTCCATGCTGGAAACGTGCGTTTCGGCCTCTTCTGATGTTTTTGTGATGTTTTAACCTTGTTACAGTCATTTCAACAGTTTTACATTAGTTTCTTAATAGAAGCTGTTAAACACACATCTCCATGCTGGAAACGTGCTTTTCGGCCTCTTCTGATGTTTTTGTGATGTTTTAACCTTGTTACAGTCATTTCAACAGTTTTACATTAGTTTCTTAATAGAAGCTGTTAAACACACATCTCCATGCTGGAAACGTGGGTTTCGGCCTCTTCTGATGTTTTTGTGATGTTTTAACCTTGTTAGAGTCATTTCAACAGTTTTACATTAGTTTCTTAATAGAAGCTGTTAAACACACATCTCCATTTTGGAAACGCGTTTCGGCCTCTTCTGATGTTTTTGTGATGTTTTAACCTTGTTACAGTCATTTCAACAGTTTTACATTAGTTTCTTAATAGAAGCTGTTAAACACACATCTCCATGCTGGAAACGGCGTTTCGGCCTCTTCTGATGTTTTTGTGATGTTTTAACCTTGTTACAGTCATTTCAACAGTTTTACATTAGTTTCTTAATAGAAGCTGTTAAACACACATCTCCATGCTGGAAACGCATGTTTCGGCCTCTTCTGATGTTTTTGTGATGTTTTAACCTTGTTACAGTGATTTCAACAGTTTTACATTAGTTTCTTAATAGAAGCTGTTAAACACACATCTCCATGCTGGAAACGTGCGTTTTCGGCCTCTTCTGATGTTTTTGTGATGTTTTAACCTTGTTACAGTGATTTCAACAGTTTTACATTAGTTTCTTAATAGAAGCTGTTAAACACACATCTCCATGCTGGAAACGTATGCTGCCTCTTCTGATGTTTTTGTGATGTTTTAACCTTGTTACAGTCATTTCAACAGTTTTACATTAGTTTCTTAATAGAAGCTGTTAAACACACATCTCCATGCTGGAAACGCATGCATTTCGGCCTCTTCTGATGTTTTTGTGATGTTTTAACCTTGTTACAGTCATTTCAACAGTTTTACATTAGTTTCTTAATAGAAGCTGTTAAACACACATCTCCATGCTGGAAACGTGCGTTTCGGCCTCTTCTGATGTTTTTGTGATGTTTTAACCTTGTTACAGTGATTTCAACAGTTTTACATTAGTTTCTTAATAGAAGCTGTTAAACACACATCTCCATGCTGGAAACGTGCGTTTCGGCCTGTTCTGATGTTTTTGTGATGTTTTAACCTTGTTACAGTCATTTCAACAGTTTTACATTAGTTTCTTAATAGAAGCTGTTAAACACACATCTCCATGCTGGAAACGTGCGTTTCGGCCTCTTCTGATGTTTTTGTGATGTTTTAACCTTGTTACAGTCATTTCAACAGTTTTACATTAGTTTCTTAATAGAAGCTGTTAAACACACATCTCCATGCTGGAAACGTGCGTTTCGGCCTCTTCTGATGTTTTTGTGATGTTTTAACCTTGTTACAGTCATTTCAACAGTTTTACATTAGTTTCTTAATAGAAGCTGTTAAACACACATCTCCATGCTGGAAACGTATGTGTTTTTGTGATGTTTTAACCTTTGTTACAGTCATTTCAACAGTTTTACATTAGTTTCTTAATAGAAGCTGTTAAACACACATCTCCATGCTGGAAACGTGCGTTTCGGCCTCTTCTGATGTTTTTGTGATGTTTTAACCTTGTTACAGTCATTTCAACAGTTTTAAACACACATCTCCATGCTGGAAACGTTTTCTTAATGTTTTTGTGATGTTTTAACCTTGTTAAAGTCATTTCAACAGTTTTACATTAGTTTCTTAATAGAAGCTGTTAAACACACATCTCCATGCTGCGTTTCGGCCTCTTCTGATGTTTTTGTGATGTTTTAACCTTGTTACAGTCATTTCAACAGTTTTACATTAGTTTCTTAATAGAAGCTGTTAAACACACATCTCCATGCTGGAAACGTATGCTTTCGGCCTCTTCTGATGTTTTTGTGATGTTTTAACCTTGTTACAGTCATTTCAACACAATTACATTAGTTTCTTAATAGAAGCTGTTAAACACACATCTCCATGCTGGAAACGTGGGTTTCGGCCTCTTCTGATGTTTTTGTGATGTTTTAACCTTGTTACAGTCATTTCAACAGTTTTACATTAGTTTCTTAATAGAAGCTGTTAAACACACATCTCCATGCTGGAAACGTGCGTTTCGGCCTCTTCTGATGTTTTTGTGATGTTTTAACCTTGTTACAGTCATTTCAACAGTTTTACATTAGTTTCTTAATAGAAGCTGTTAAACACACATCTCCATGCTGGAAACGTTTCGGCCTCTTCTGATGTTTTTGTGATGTTTTAACCTTGTTACAGTGATTTCAACAGTTTTACATTAGTTTCTTAAAGCTGTTAAACACACATCTCCATGCTGGAAACGTATCTTCTGATGTTTTTGTGATGTTTTAACCTTGTTACAGTCATTTCAACAGTTTTACATTAGTTTCTTAATAGAAGCTGTTAAACACACATCTCCATGCTGGAAACGCATGCTTTCGGCCTCTTCTGATGTTTTTGTGATGTTTTAACCTTGTTACAGTCATTTCAACAGTTTTACATTAGTTTCTTAATAGAAGCTGTTAAACACACATCTCCATGCTGGAAACGTATGCTTTCGGCCTCTTCTGATGTTTTTGTGATGTTTTAACCTTGTTACAGTCATTTCAACAGTTTTACATTAGTTTCTTAATAGAAGCTGTTAAACACACATCTCCATGCTGGAAACGCGCGTTTCGGCCTCTTCTGATGTTTTTGTGATGTTTTAACCTTGTTACAGTCATTTCAACAGTTTTACATTAGTTTCTTAATAGAAGCTGTTAAACACACATCTCCATGCTGGAAACGTGCGTTTCGGCCTCTTCTGATGTATTTGTGATGTTTTAACCTTGTTACAGTCATTTCAACAGTTTTACATTAGTTTCTTAATAGAAGCTGTTAAACACACATCTCCATGCTGGAAACGTGGTTTCGGCCTCTTCTGATGTTTTTGTGATGTTTTAACCTTGTTACAGTCATTTCAACAGTTTTACATTAGTTTCTTAATAGAAGCTGTTAAACACACATCTCCATGCTGGAAACGTATGCGGCTTCGGCCTCTTCTGATGTTTTTGTGATGTTTTAAACCTTGTTACAGTCATTTCAACAGTTTTACATTAGTTTCTTAATAGAAGCTGTTAAACACACATCTCCATGCTGGAAACGCATGCTTTCGGCCTCTTCTGATGTTTTTGTGATGTTTTAACCTTGTTACAGTCATTTCAACAGTTTTACATTAGTTTCTTAATAGAAGCTGTTAAACACACATCTCCATGCTGGAAACGTGCGCTGGCCTCTTCTGATGTTTTTGTGATGTTTTAACCTTGTTACAGTCATTTCAACAGTTTTACATTAGTTTCTTAATAGAAGCTTTAAACACACATCTCCATGCTGGAAACGTGGTTTCGAATGTTTTTGTGTTTTAACCTTGTTACAACAGTTTTACATTAGTTTCTTAATAGAAGCTGTTAAACACACATCTCCATGCTGGAAACGTATGTTTCGCCTCTTCTGATGTTTTTGTGATGTTTTAACCTTGTTACAGTCATTTCAACAGTTTTACATTAGTTTCTTAATAGAAGCTGTTAAACACACATCTCCATGCTGGAAACGCGCTTTCGGCCTCTTCTGATGTTTTTGTGATGTTTTAACCTTGTTACAGTGATTTCAACAGTTTTACATTAGTTTCTTAATAGAAGCTGTTAAACACACATCTCCATGCTGAAACGTATGCTTCGGCCTCTTCTGATGTTTTTGTGATGTTTTAACCTTGTTACAGTCATTTCAACAGTTTTACATTAGTTTCTTAATAGAAGCTGTTAAACACACATCTCCATGCTGGAAACGTGCGTTTGGCCCTCTTCTGATGTTTTTGTGATGTTTTAACCTTGTTACAGTGATTTCAACAGTTTTACATTAGTTTCTTAATAGAAGCTGTTAAACACACATCTCCATGCTGGAACGTGCGCTTTCGCCTCTTCTGATGTTTTTGTGATGTTTTAACCTTGTTACAGTCATTTCAACAGTTTTACATTAGTTTCTTAATAGAAGCTGTTAAACACACATCTCCATGCTGGAAACGTGCTTTCGCCTCTTCTGATGTTTTTGTGATGTTTTAACCTTGTTACAGTCATTTCAACAGTTTTACATTAGTTTCTTAATAGAAGCTGTTAAACACACATCTCCATGCTGGAAACGTGCTTTCGGCCTCTTCTGATGTTTTTGTGATGTTTTAACCTTTGTTACAGTCATTTCAACAGTTTTACATTAGTTTCTTAAGAAGCTGTTAAACACACATCTCCATGCTGGAAACGTGCGCTTTCGGCCTCTTCTGATGTTTTTGTGATGTTTTAACCTTTGTTACAGTCATTTCAACAGTTTTACATTAGTTTCTTAATAGAAGCTGTTAAACACACATCTCCATGCTGGAAACGTATGCGTTTCGGCCTCTTCTGATGTTTTTGTGATGTTTTAACCTTGTTACAGTCATTTCAACACAATTACATTAGTTTCTTAATAGAAGTGTTAAACACACATCTCCATGCTGGAAACGCATTTTCGGCCTCTTCTGATGATTTTTTGTGATGTTTTAACCTTGTTACAGTCATTTCAACAGTTTTACATTAGTTTCTTAATAGAAGCTGTTAAACACACATCTCCATGCTGGAAACGTGCGCTTTCGGCCTCTTCTGATGTTTTTGTGATGTTTTAACCTTGTTACAGTCATTTCAACAGTTTTACATTAGTTTCTTAATAGAAGCTGTTAAACACACATCTCCATGCTGGAAACGCATGCTTTCGCCTCTTGATGTTTTTGTGATGTTTTAACCTTGTTACAGTGATTTCAACAGTTTTACATTAGTTTCTTAATAGAAGCTGTTAAACACACATCTCCATGCTGGAAACGTATGCTTTCGCCTCTTCTGATGTTTTTGTGATGTTTTAACCTTGTTACAGTCATTTCAACAGTTTTACATTAGTTTCTTAATAGAAGCTGTTAAACACACATCTCCATGCTGGAAACGTATGCTTTCGGCCTCTTCTGATGTTTTTGTGATGTTTTAACCTTGTTACAGTGATTTCAACAGTTTTACATTAGTTTCTTAATAGAAGCTGTTAAACACACATCTCCATGCTGGAAACGTGCGTTTCGGCCTCTTCTGATGTTTTTGTGATGTTTTAACCTTTGTTACAGTGATTTCAACAGTTTTACATTAGTTTCTTAATAGAAGCTGTTAAACACACATCCCATGCTGAAACGTGCTTTCGGCCTTTCTGATGTTTTTGTGATGTTTTAACCTTGTTACAGTCATTTCAACAGTTTTACATTAGTTTCTTAATAGAAGCTGTTAAACACACATCTCCATGCTGGAAACGTATGCGTTTCGGCCTCTTCTGATGTTTTTGTGATGTTTTAACCTTGTTACAGTCATTTCAACAGTTTTACATTAGTTTCTTAATAGAAGCTGTTAAACACACATCTCCATGCTGGAACGTATGCTTTCGGCCTCTTCTGATGTTTTTGTGATGTTTTAACCTTGTTACAGTCATTTCAACAGTTTTACATTAGTTTCTTAATAGAAGCTGTTAAACACACATCTCCATGCTGGAAACGTGCGTTTCGCCTCTTCTGATGTTTTTGTGATGTTTTAACCTTGTTACAGTCATTTCAACAGTTTTACATTAGTTTCTTAATAGAAGCTGTTAAACACACATCTCCATGCTGGAAACGCGTGCGTTTTGGCCTCTTCTGATGTTTTTGTGATGTTTTAACCTTGTTACAGTCATTTCAACAGTTTTACATTAGTTTCTTAATAGAAGCTGTTAAACACATCTCCATGCTGGAAACCGTTTCGGCCTCTTCTGATGTTTTTGTGATGTTTTAACCTTGTTACAGTGATTTCAACAGTTTTACATTAGTTTCTTAATAGAAGCTGTTAAACACACATCTCCATGCTGAAACGTGTTTTCTGATGTTTTGTGATGTTTTAACCTTGTTACAGTCATTTCAACAGTTTTACATTAGTTTCTTAATAGAAGCTGTTAAACACACATCTCCATGCTGGAAACGTGCGTTCGGCCTCTTCTGATGTTTTTGTGATGTTTTAACCTTGTTACAGTGATTTCAACAGTTTTACATTAGTTTCTTAATAGAAGCTGTTAAACACACATCTCCATGCTGGAAACGTTTTTCGCCTGTTCTGATGTTTTTGTGATGTTTTAACCTTGTTACAGTCATTTCAACAGTTTTACATTAGTTTCTTAATAGAAGCTGTTAAACACACATCTCCATGCTGGAAACGTTTCGGCCTCTTCTGATGTTTTTGTGATGTTTTAACCTTGTTACAGTCATTTCAACAGTTTTACATTAGTTTCTTAATAGAAGCTGTTAAACACACCTTGTTACAGTCATTTCAACAGTTTTACATTAGTTTCTTAATAGAAGCTGTTAAACACACATTCCATGATGTTTTTGATGATGTTTTAACCTTGTTACAGTCATTTCAACAGTTTTACATTAGTTTCTTAATAGAAGCTGTTAAACACACATCTCCATGCTGGAAACGTATGCTTTCGGCCTCTTCTGATGTTTTTGTGATGTTTTAACCTTGTTACAGTGATTTCAACAGTTTTACATTAGTTTCTTAATAGAAGCTGTTAAACACACATCTCCATGCTGGAAACGTGCGCTTTCGGCCTCTTCTGATGTTTTTGTGATGTTTTAACCTTGTTACAGTCATTTCAACAGTTTTACATTAGTTTCTTAATAGAAGCTGTTAAACACACATCTCCATGCTGGAAACGTGCGCTTTCGGCCTCTTCTGATGTTTTTGTGATGTTTTAACCTTGTTACAGTCATTTCAACAGTTTTACATTAGTTTCTTAATAGAAGCTGTTAAACACACATCTCCATGCTGAAACGTATGCGTTTCGCCTCTTCTGATGTTTTTGTGATGTTTTAACCTTTGTTACAGTGATTTCAACAGTTTTCCATTAGTTTCTTAATAGAAGCTGTTAAACACACATCTCCATGCTGGAAACGTGCGTTTCGGCCTCTTCTGATGTTTTTGTGATGTTTTAACCTTGTTACAGTCATTTCAACAGTTTTACATTAGTTTCTTAATAGAAGCTGTTAAACACACATCTCCATGCTGGAAACGTATGCTTTCGGCCTCTTCTGATGTTTTTGTGATGTTTTAACCTTGTTACAGTCATTTCAACAGTTTTACATTAGTTTCTTAATAGAAGCTGTTAAACACACATCTCCATGCTGGAAACGTGCTTTCGGCCTCTTCTGATGTTTTTGTGATGTTTTAACCTTGTTACAGTCATTTCAACAGTTTTACATTAGTTTCTTAATAGAAGCTGTTAAACACACATCTCCATGCTGGAAACGTGCGTTTCGGCCTCTTCTGATGTTTTTGTGATGTTTTAACCTTGTTACAGTCATTTCAACAGTTTTACATTAGTTTCTTAATAGAAGCTGTTAAACACACATCTCCATGCTGGAAACGTGCGTTCGGCCTCTTCTGATGTTTTTGATGTTTTAACCTTGTTACAGTGTTTTATTAGTTTTAACCACACATTGTTACCTCTTCTGATGTTTTTGTGATGTTTTAACCTTTTACAGTCATTTCAACAGTTTTACATTAGTTTCTTAATAGAAGCTGTTAAACACACATCTCCATGCTGGAAACGTGGCGCTTTCGGCCTCTTCTGATGTTTTTGTGATGTTTTAACCTTGTTACAGTCATTTCAACAGTTTTACATTAGTTTCTTAATAGAAGCTGTTAAACACACATCTCCATGCTGGAAACGTGCGCTTTCGGCCTCTTCTGATGTTTTTGTGATGTTTTAACCTTGTTACAGTCATTTCAACAGTTTTACATTAGTTTCTTAATAGAAGCTGTTAAACACACATCTCCATGCTTGAAACGTGCGCTTCGGCCTCTTCTGATGTTTTTGTGATGTTTTAACCTTGTTACAGTCATTTCAACAGTTTTACATTAGTTTCTTAATAGAAGCTGTTAAACACACATCTCCATGCTGGAAACGTGCTTCGGCCTCTTCTGATGTTTTTGTGATGTTTTAACCTTGTTACAGTGATTTCAACAGTTTTACATTAGTTTCTTAATAGAAGCTGTTAAACACACATCTCCATGCTGAAACGTGCGCTTTCGGCCTCTTCTGATGTTTTTGTGATGTTTTAACCTTGTTACAGTCATTTCAACAGTTTTACATTAGTTTCTTAATAGAAGCTGTTAAACACACATTCCATGCTGGAAACGTTTAATGTTTTTGTGATGTTTTAACCTTGTTAAACATTTCAACAGTTTTACATTAGTTTCTTAGAAGCTGTTAAACACACATCTCCATGCTGGAAACGTGCTTTGGCCTCTTCTGATGTTTTTGTGATGTTTTAACCTTGTTACAGTCATTTCAACAGTTTTACATTAGTTTCTTAATAGAAGCTGTTAAACACACATCTCCATGCTGGAAACGCGTTTCGGCCTCTTCTGATGTTTTTGTGATGTTTTAACCTTGTTACAGTCATTTCAACAGTTTTACATTAGTTTCTTAATAGAAGCTGTTAAACACACATCTCCATGCTGGAACGTGCGTTTCGGCCTGTTCTTCTGATGTTTTTGTGATGTTTTAACCTTGTTACAGTCATTTCAACAGTTTTACATTAGTTTCTTAATAGAAGCTGTTAAACACACATCCCATGCTGGAAACGTGCTTTCGGCCTTCTGATGTTTTTGTGATGTTTTAACCTTGTTACAGTCATTTCAACAGTTTTACATTAGTTTCTTAATAGAAGCTGTTAAACACACATCTCCATGCTGGAAACGCATGCGTTTCGCCTTCTTCTGATGTTTTTGTGATGTTTTAACCTTGTTACAGTCATTTCAACAGTTTTACATTAGTTTAGAAGCTGTTAAACACACATCTCCATGCTGGAAACGCTTTTGTTGTTTTAAACACAACAGTTTTACATTAGTTTCTTAATAGAAGCTGTTAAACACACATCTCCATGCTGGAAACGTGCGTTTCGGCCTCTTCTGATGTTTTTGTGATGTTTTAACCTTGTTACAGTCATTTCAACAGTTTTACATTAGTTTCTTAATAGAAGCTGTTAAACACATCTCCATGCTGGAAACGTGCGTTTCGGCCTCTTCTGATGTTTTTGTGATGTTTTAACCTTGTTACAGTCATTTCAACAGTTTTACATTAGTTTCTTAATAGAAGCTGTTAAACACACATCTCCATGCTGGAAACGTGCGTTTCGGCCTCTTCTGATGTTTTTGTGATGTTTTAACCTTGTTACAGTCATTTCAACAGTTTTACATTAGTTTCTTAATAGAAGCTGTTAAACACACATCTCCATGCTGGAACGCATGCGTTTCGGCCTCTTCTGATGTTTTTGTGATGTTTTAACCTTGTTACAGTCATTTCAACAGTTTTACATTAGTTTCTTAATAGAAGCTGTTAAACACACATCTCCATGCTGGAAACGTGCGTTTTTCGGCCTCTTCTGATGTTTTTGTGATGTTTTAACCTTGTTACAGTCATTTCAACAGTTTTACATTAGTTTCTTAATAGAAGCTGTTAAACACACATCTCCATGCTGGAAACGTGCGTTTCGGCCTCTTCTGATGTTTTTGTGATGTTTTAACCTTGTTACAGTCATTTCAACAGTTTTACATTAGTTTCTTAATAGAAGCTGTTAAACACACATCTCCATGCTGGAAACGTGCGGCCTGCTCTTCTGATGTTTTTGTGAAACCTTGTTACAGTGATTTCAACAGTTTTACATTAGTTTCTTAATAGAAGCTGTTAAACACACATCTCCATGAAACGTGTTTTCTGATGTTTTTGTTTGTTTTAACCTTGTTACAGTCATTTCAACAGTTTTACATTAGTTTCTTAATAGAAGCTGTTAAACACACATCTCCCATGCTGGAAACGTGCGTTTCGGCCTCTTCTGATGTTTTTGTGATGTTTTAACCTTGTTACAGTCATTTCAACAGTTTTACATTAGTTTCTTAATAGAAGCTGTTAAACACACATCTCCATGCTGGAAACGTGCGTTTCGGCCTCTTCTGATGTTTTTGTGATGTTTTAACCTTGTTACAGTCATTTCAACAGTTTTACATTAGTTTCTTAATAGAAGCTGTTAAACACACATCTCCATGCTGGAACGTATGCTTTCGGCCTCTTCTGATGTTTTTGTGATGTTTTAACCTTGTTACAGTCATTTCAACAGTTTTACATTAGTTTCTTAATAGAAGCTGTTAAACACACATCTCCATGCTGGAAACGCATGCGTTTCGGCCTCTTCTGATGTTTTTGTGATGTTTTAACCTTGTTACAGTCATTTCAACAGTTTTACATTAGTTTCTTAATAGAAGCTGTTAAACACACATCTCCATGCTGGAACGTGCGTTTCGGCCTCTTCTGATGTTTTTGTGATGTTTTAACCTTGTTACAGTCATTTCAACAGTTTTACATTAGTTTCTTAATAGAAGCTGTTAAACACACATCTCCATGCTGGAAACGTGCGTTTCGGCCTCTTCTGATGTTTTTGTGATGTTTTAACCTTGTTACAGTCATTTCAACAGTTTTACATTAGTTTCTTAATAGAAGCTGTTAAACACACATCTCCATGCTGGAAACGTGCGTTTCGGCCTCTTCTGATGTTTTTGTGATGTTTTAACCTTGTTACAGTCATTTCAACAGTTTTACATTAGTTTCTTAATAGAAGTTTAAACACATCTCCATGCTGGAAACGTGCGTTTCGGCCTCTTCTGATGTTTTTGTGATGTTTTAACCTTGTTACAGTCATTTCAACAGTTTTACATTAGTTTCTTAATAGAAGCTGTTAAACACACATCTCCATGCTGGAAACGTGCGTTTCGGCCTCTTCTGATGTTTTTGTGATGTTTTAACCTTGTTACAGTCATTTCAACAGTTTTACATTAGTTTTTAATAGATGTTTTCCATGCTGGAAACCTTGTTACTTCTGATGTTTTTGTGATGTTTTAACCTTGTTATTTTCAACAGTTTTACATTAGTTTCTTAATAGAAGCTGTTAAACACACATCTCCATGCTGGAAACGTGCGTTTCGCCTCTTCTGATGTTTTTGTGATGTTTTAACCTTGTTACAGTCATTTCAACAGTTTTACATTAGTTTCTTAATAGAAGCTGTTAAACACACATCTCCATGCTGGAAACGTGCGTTTCGGCCTCTTCTGATGTTTTTGTGATGTTTTAACCTTTGTTACAGTGATTTCAACAGTTTTACATTAGTTTCTTAATAGAAGCTGTTAAACACACATCTCCATGCTGGAAACGTGCTTTCGGCCTCTTCTGATGTTTTTGTGATGTTTTAACCTTTGTTACAGTGATTTCAACAGTTTTACATTAGTTTCTTAATAGAAACACACATCTCCATGCTGTTAAACACACATCTCCATGCTGGAAACGTCTTTGCGGCTTTCGGCCTCTTCTGATGTTTTTGTGATGTTTTAACCTTGTTACAGTGATTTCAACAGTTTTACATTAGTTTCTTAATAGAAGCTGTTAAACACACATCTCCATGCTGGAAACGTGCGCTTTCGGCCTCTTCTGATGTTTTTGTGATGTTTTAACCTTGTTACAGTCATTTCAACAGTTTTACATTAGTTTCTTAATAGAAGCTGTTAAACACACATCTCCATGCTGGAAACGTGCGTTTCGGCCTGTTCTGATGTTTTTGTGATGTTTTAACCTTGTTACAGTCATTTCAACAGTTTTACATTAGTTTCTTAATAGAAGCTGTTAAACACACATCCCATGCTGGAAACGTGCGCCTTCGCCTCTTCTGATGTTTTGTGATGTTTTAACCTTGTTACAGTCATTTCAACAGTTTTACATTAGTTTCTTAATAGAAGCTGTTAAACACACATCTCCATGCTGGAAACGTATGCTTTCGCCTCTTCTGATGTTTTTGTGATGTTTTAACCTTGTTACAGTCATTTTCAACAGTTTTACATTAGTTTCTTAATAGAAGCTGTTAAACACACATCTCCATGCTGGAAACGTGGCGCTTTCGGCCTTTCTGATGATTTTTGTGATGTTTTAACCTTGTTACAGTCATTTCAACAGTTTTACATTAGTTTCTTAATAGAAGCTGTTAAACACACATCTCCATGCTGGAAACGTGCGCTTTCGGCCTCTTCTGATGTTTTTGTGATGTTTTAACCTTGTTACAGTGATTTCAACAGTTTTACATTAGTTTCTTAATAGAAGCTGTTAAACACACATCTCCATGCTGGAAACGCGCTTTTCGGCCTCTTCTGATGTTTTTGTGATGTTTTAACCTTGTTACAGTCATTTCAACAGTTTTACATTAGTTTCTTAATAGAAGCTGTTAAACACACATCTCCATGCTGGAAACGTGCGCTTTCGGCCTCTTCTGATGTTTTTGTGATGTTTTAACCTTGTTACAGTCATTTCAACAGTTTTACATTAGTTTCTTAATAGAAGCTGTTAAACACACATCTCCATGCTGAAACGTGCTGTTTCTGATGTTTTTGTGATGTTTTAACCTTGTTACAGTCATTTCAACACAATTACATTAGTTTCTTAATAGAAGCTGTTAAACACACATCTCCATGCTGGAAACGTTTCGCCGCCTCTTCTGATGTTTTTGTGATGTTTTAACCTTGTTACAGTCATTTCAACAGTTTTACATTAGTTTCTTAATAGAAGCTGTTAAACACACATCTCCATGCTGGAAACGTGGTTTCGGCCTCTTCTGATGTTTTTGTGATGTTTTAACCTTGTTACAGTCATTTCAACAGTTTTACATTAGTTTCTTAATAGAAGCTGTTAAACACACATCTCCATGCTGGAAACGTGCGTTTCGGCCTCTTCTGATGTTTTTGTGATGTTTTAACCTTGTTACAGTCATTTCAACAGTTTTACATTAGTTTCTTAATAGAAGCTGTTAAACACACATCTCCATGCTGGAAACGTGCGCTTCGGCCTCTTCTGATGTTTTTGTGATGTTTTAACCTTGTTACAGTGATTTCAACACAATTTTACATTAGTTTCTTAATAGAAGCTGTTAAACACACATCTCCATGCTGGAAACGTGCGCTCGGCCTCTTCTGATGTTTTTGTGATGTTTTAACCTTGTTACAGTCATTTCAACAGTTTTACATTAGTTTCTTAATAGAAGCTGTTAAACACACATCTCCATGCTGGAAACGCATGCGTTTCGGCCTCTTCTGATGTTTTTGTGATGTTTTAACCTTGTTACAGTCATTTCAACAGTTTTACATTAGTTTCTTAATAGAAGCTGTTAAACACACATCTCCATGCTGGAAACGTGCGTTTCGGCCTCTTCTGATGTTTTTGTGATGTTTTAACCTTGTTACAGTCATTTCAACAGTTTTACATTAGTTTCTTAATAGAAGCTGTTAAACACACATCTCCATGCTGGAAACGTGCGTTTCGGCCTCTTCTGATGTTTTTGTGATGTTTTAACCTTGTTACAGTCAAAACAGTTTTACATTAGTTTCTTAATAGAAGCTGTTAAACACACATCTCCATGCTGGAAACGTGCGTTTGGCCTCTTCTGATGTTTTTGTGATGTTTTAACCTTGTTACAGTGATTTCAACACAATTTTACATTAGTTTCTTAATAGAAGCTGTTAAACACACATCTCCATGCTGGAAACGTGGGTTTCGGCCTCTTCTGATGTTTTTGTGATGTTTTAACCTTGTTACAGTCATTTCAACAGTTTTACATTAGTTTCTTAATAGAAGCTGTTAAACACACATCTCCATGCTGGAAACGTATGCTTTCGGCCTCTTCTGATGTTTTTGTGATGTTTTAACCTTTGTTACAGTCATTTCAACAGTTTTACATTAGTTTCTTAATAGAAGCTGTTAAACACACATCTCCATGCTGGAAACGCATGCTTTCGGCCTCTTCTGATGTTTTTGTGATGTTTTAACCTTGTTACAGTCATTTCAACAGTTTTACATTAGTTTCTTAATAGAAGCTGTTAAACACACATCTCCATGCTGGAAACGTGCGTTTCGGCCTCTTCTGATGTTTTTGTGATGTTTTAACCTTGTTACAGTCATTTCAACAGTTTTACATAGTTTCTTAATAGAAGCTGTTAAACACACATCTCCATGCTGGAAACGCATGCGTTTCGGCCTCTTCTGATGTTTTTGTGATGTTTTAACCTTTGTTACAGTGATTTCAACAGTTTTACATTAGTTTCTTAATAGAAGCTGTTAAACACACATCTCCATGCTGGAAACGTGCTTTCGCCTCTTCTGATGTTTTTGTGATGTTTTAACCTTGTTACAGTCATTTCAACAGTTTTACATTAGTTTCTTAATAGAAGCTGTTAAACACACATCTCCATGCTGGAAACGCGCGCTTTCGGCCTCTTCTGATGTTTTTGTGATGTTTTAACCTTGTTACAGTGATTTCAACAGTTTTACATTAGTTTCTTAATAGAAGCTGTTAAACACACATCTCCATGCTGGAAACGTGCGTTTCGGCCTCTTCTGATGTTTTTGTGATGTTTTAACCTTGTTACAGTCATTTCAACAGTTTTACATTAGTTTCTTAATAGAAGCTGTTAAACACACATCTCTCCATGCTGGAAACGTGCGCTTCGGCCTCTTCTGATGTTTTTGTGATGTTTTAACCTTGTTACAGTGATTTCAACAGTTTTACATTAGTTTCTTAATAGAAGCTGTTAAACACACATCTCCATGCTGGAAACGTGCGTTTCGGCCTCTTCTGATGTTTTTGTGATGTTTTAACCTTGTTACAGTCATTTCAACAGTTTTACATTAGTTTCTTAATAGAAGCTGTTAAACACACATCTCCATGCTGGAAACGTGCTGTTTCGGCCTCTTCTGATGTTTTTGTGATGTTTTAACCTTGTTACAGTCATTTCAACAGTTTTACATTAGTTTCTTAATAGAAGCTGTTAAACACACATCTCCATGCTGGAAACGTGGGTTTCGGCCTCTTCTGATGTTTTTGTGATGTTTTAACCTTGTTACAGTCATTTCAACAGTTTTACATTAGTTTCTTAATAGAAGCTGTTAAACACACATCCCATGCTGGAAACGTATGCATTTCGGCCTCTTCTGATGTTTTTGTGTTTTAACCTTGTTACAGTCATTTCAACAGTTTTACATTAGTTTCTTAATAGAAGCTGTTAAACACACATCTCCATGCTGGAACGCGGCGTTTCGGCCTCTTCTGATGTTTTTGTGATGTTTTAACCTTGTTACAGTCATTTCAACAGTTTTACATTAGTTTCTTAATAGAAGCTGTTAAACACACATCTCCATGCTGGAAACGTGTGCGTTTCGCCTCTTCTGATGTTTTTGTGATGTTTTAACCTTGTTACAGTGATTTCAACAGTTTTAATTACATTAGTTTCTTAATAGAAGCTGTTAAACACACATCTCCATGCTGGAAACGTATGCTTTCGGCCTCTTCTGATGTTTTTGTGATGTTTTAACCTTGTTACAGTCATTTCAACAGTTTTACATTAGTTTCTTAATAGAAGCTGTTAAACACACATCTCCATGCTGGAAACGTGCGTTTCGGCCTCTTCTGATGTTTTTGTGATGTTTTAACCTTGTTACAGTGATTTCAACAGTTTTACATTAGTTTCTTAATAGAAGCTGTTAAACACACATCTCCATGCTGCGCTTCGGCCTCTTCTGATGTTTTTGTGATGTTTTAACCTTGTTACAGTGATTTCAACAGTTTTACATTAGTTTCTTAATAGAAGCTGTTAAACACACATCTCCATGCTGGAAACGTGCGTTTCGGCCTCTTCTGATGTTTTTGTGATGTTTTAACCTTGTTACAGTGATTTCAACAGTTTTACATTAGTTTCTTAATAGAAGCTGTTAAACACACATCTCCATGCTGGAAACGTGCGTTTCGGCCTCTCTTCTGATGTTTTTGTGATGTTTTAACCTTGTTACAGTCATTTCAACAGTTTTACATTAGTTTCTTAATAGAAGCTGTTAAACACACATCTCCATGCTGGAAACGTATGCTTTTCGGCCTCTTCTGATGTTTTTGTGATGTTTTAACCTTGTTACAGTGATTTCAACAGTTTTACATTAGTTTCTTAATAGAAGCTGTTAAACACACATCTCCATGCTGGAAACGCGTGCTTCGCCTCTTCTGATGTTTTTGTGATGTTTTAACCTTGTTACAGTCATTTCAACAGTTTTACATTAGTTTTACACACATTCCATGTTTTTCGGCCTTTCTGATGTTTTTGTGATGTTTTAACCTTGTTAAAACAGTTTTACATTAGTTTCTTATAGAAGCTGTTAAACACACATCTCCATGCTGGAAACGTGCGTTTCGGCCTCTTCTGATGTTTTTGTGATGTTTTAACCTTGTTACAGTCATTTCAACAGTTTTACATTAGTTTCTTAATAGAAGCTGTTAAACACACATCTCCATGCTGGAACGTGCGTTTTGGCCTCTTCTGATGTTTTTGTGATGTTTTAACCTTGTTACAGTCATTTCAACAGTTTTACATTAGTTTCTTAATAGAAGCTGTTAAACACACATCTCCATGCTGGAAACGCATGCTTTCGGCCCTTCTGATGTTTTTGTGATGTTTTAACCTTGTTACAGTCATTTCAACAGTTTTACATTAGTTTCTTAATAGAAGCTGTTAAACACACATCTCCATGCTGGAAACGTGCTTTTCGGCCTCTTCTGATGTTTTTGTGATGTTTTAACCTTGTTACAGTGATTTCAACACAATTTTACATTAGTTTCTTAATAGAAGCTGTTAAACACACATCTCCATGCTGGAAACGTGCGTTTCGGCCTCTTCTGATGTTTTTGTGATGTTTTAACCTTGTTACAGTCATTTCAACAGTTTTACATTAGTTTCTTAATAGAAGCTGTTAAACACACATCTCCATGCTGGAAACGTGCTTTCGGCCTCTTCTGATGTTTTTGTGATGTTTTAACCTTGTTACAGTCATTTCAACAGTTTTACATTAGTTTCTTAATAGAAGCTGTTAAACACACATCTCCATGCTGCGTTTCGGCCTCTTCTGATGTTTTTGTGATGTTTTAACCTTGTTACAGTGATTTCAACAGTTTTACATTAGTTTCTTAATAGAAGCTGTTAAACACACATCTCCATGCTGGAAACGTGCGTTTCGGCCTCTTCTGATGTTTTTGTGATGTTTTAACCTTGTTACAGTCATTTCAACAGTTTTACATTAGTTTCTTAATAGAAGCTGTTAAACACACATCTCCATGCTGGAAACGTGCTTTTCGGCCTCTTCTGATGTTTTTGTGATGTTTTAACCTTGTTACAGTCATTTCAACAGTTTTACATTAGTTTCTTAATAGAAGCTGTTAAACACACATCTCCATGCTGGAAACGTGCGTTTCGGCCTCTTCTGATGTTTTTGTGATGTTTTAACCTTGTTACAGTTTTCAACAGTTTTACATTAGTTTCTTAATAGAAGCTGTTAAACACACATCTCCATGCTGGAAACGTGGTTTTCGGCCTCTTGCTGATGTTTTTGTGATGTTTTAACCTTGTTACAGTCATTTCAACAGTTTTACATTAGTTTCTGATGTTTTTGTGATGTTTTAACCTTGTTACAGTCATTTCAACAGTTTTACATTAGTTTCTTAATAGAAGCTGTTAAACACACATCTCCATGCTGGAAACGTGCGTTTCGGCCTTTCTGATGTTTTTGTGATGTTTTAACCTTGTTACAGTCATTTCAACAGTTTTACATTAGTTTCTTAATAGAAGCTGTTAAACACACATCTCCATGCTGGAAACGTGCGCTTTCGGCCTCTTCTGATGTTTTTGTGATGTTTTAACCTTGTTACAGTCATTTCAACAGTTTTACATTAGTTTCTTAATAGAAGCTGTTAAACACACATCTCCATGCTGGAAACGTGCGCTTCGGCCTCTTCTGATGTTTTTGTGATGTTTTAACCTTTGTTACAGTCATTTCAACAGTTTTACATTAGTTTCTTAATAGAAGCTGTTAAACACACATCTCCATGCTGGAAACGCGTGCGTTTCGGCCTCTTCTGATGTTTTTGTGATGTTTTAACCTTGTTACAGTCATTTCAACAGTTTTACATTAGTTTCTTAATAGAAGCTGTTAAACACACATCTCCATGCTGGAACGCGTGTTTTCGGCCTCTTCTGATGTTTTTGTGATGTTTTAACCTTGTTACAGTCATTTCAACAGTTTTACATTAGTTTCTTAATAGAAGCTGTTAAACACACATCTCCATGCTGGAAACGTGCGTTTCGGCCTCTTCTGATGTTTTTGTGATGTTTTAACCTTGTTACAGTCATTTCAACAGTTTTACATTAGTTTCTTAATAGAAGCTGTTAAACACATCTCCATGCTGGAAACGTGCATTTTCGGCCTCTTCTGATGTTTTTGTGATGTTTTAACCTTGTTACAGTGATTTCAACAGTTTTACATTAGTTTCTTAATAGAAGCTGTTAAACACACATCTCCATGCTGGAAACGTGCGTTTCGGCCTCTTCTGATGTTTTTGTGATGTTTTAACCTTGTTACAGTCATTTCAACAGTTTTACATTAGTTTCTTAATAGAAGCTGTTAAACACACATCTCCATGCTGGAAACGTGCGTTTCGGCCTCTTCTGATGTTTTTGTGATGTTTTAACCTTGTTACAGTCATTTCAACAGTTTTACATTAGTTTCTTAATAGAAGCTGTTAAACACACATCTCCATGCTGGAAACGTGCGCTTTCGGCCTCTTCTGATGTTTTTGTGATGTTTTAACCTTGTTACAGTCATTTCAACAGTTTTACATTAGTTTCTTAATAGAAGCTGTTAAACACACATCTCCATGCTGGAAACGTTTTCTTCTGATGTTTTTGTGATGTTTTAACCTTGTTACAGTCATTTCAACAGTTTTACATTAGTTTCTTAATAGAAGCTGTTAAACACACATCTCCATGCTGGAAACGCGGCGCTTTCGGCCTCTTCTGATGTTTTTGTGATGTTTTAACCTTGTTACAGTCATTTCAACAGTTTTACATTAGTTTCTTAATAGAAGCTGTTAAACACACATCTCCATGCTGGAAACGCATGCTTTCGGCCTCTTCTGATGTTTTTGTGATGTTTTAACCTTGTTACAGTCATTTCAACAGTTTTACATTAGTTTCTTAATAGAAGCTGTTAAACACACATCTCCATGCTGGAAACGTGCGCTTTCGGCCTCTTCTGATGTTTTTGTGATGTTTTAACCTTGTTACAGTCATTTCAACAGTTTTACATTAGTTTCTTAATAGAAGCTGTTAAACACACATCTCCATGCTGGAAACGTGGTTTCGCCTCTTCTGATGTTTTTGTGATGTTTTAACCTTGTTACAGTTTCAACAGTTTTCAACAGTTTGATGTTTTTTGATTTTGTTTTAACCTTGTTACAGTTTTCAACAGTTTTAATTAGTAGATATTTCCATTAATAGAAGCTGTTAAACACACATCTCCATGCTGGAAACGTGCGTTTCGGCCTCTTCTGATGTTTTTGTGATGTTTTAACCTTGTTACAGTCATTTCAACAGTTTTACATTAGTTTCTTAATAGAAGCTGTTAAACACACATCTCCATGCTGGAAACGTATGCGTTTCGGCCTCTTCTGATGTTTTTGTGATGTTTTAACCTTGTTACAGTCATTTCAACAGTTTTACATTAGTTTCTTAATAGAAGCTGTTAAACACACATCTCCATGCTGGAAACGTGCGTTTCGGCCTCTTCTGATGTTTTTGTGATGTTTTAACCTTGTTACAGTCATTTCAACAGTTTTACATTAGTTTCTTAATAGAAGCTGTTAAACACACATCTCCATGCTGGAAACGTGCGTTTCGGCCTCTTCTGATGTTTTTGTGATGTTTTAACCTTGTTACAGTCATTTCAACAGTTTTACATTAGTTTCTTAATAGAAGCTGTTAAACACACATCTCCAGCTGTTAAAACGTTTCTCTTCTGATGTTTTTGTGATGTTTTAACCTTGTTACAGTGATTTCAACAGTTTTACATTAGTTTCTTAATAGAAGCTGTTAAACACACATCTCCATGCTGGAAACGTGCGTTTCGGCCTCTTCTGATGTTTTTGTGATGTTTTAACCTTTGTTACAGTCATTTCAACAGTTTTACATTAGTTTCTTAATAGAAGCTGTTAAACACACATCTCCATGCTGGAAACGTGCGTTTCGGCCTCTTCTGATGTTTTTGTGATGTTTTAACCTTGTTACAGTCATTTCAACAGTTTTACATTAGTTTCTTAATAGAAGCTGTTAAACACACATCTCCATGCTGGAAACGCATTTTTCGGCCTCTTCTGATGTTTTTGTGATGTTTTAACCTTGTTACAGTCATTTCAACAGTTTTACATTAGTTTCTTAATAGAAGCTGTTAAACACACATCTCCATGCTGCGCTTCGGCCTCTTCTGATGTTTTTGTGATGTTTTAACCTTGTTACAGTGATTTCAACAGTTTTACATTAGTTTCTTAATAGAAGCTGTTAAACACACATCTCCATGCTGGAAACGTGTTTCGGCCTCTTCTGATGATGTTTTTGTGATGTTTTAACCTTGTTACAGTCATTTCAACAGTTTTACATTAGTTTCTTAATAGAAGCTGTTAAACACACATCTCCATGCTGGAAACGTGCGTTTCGGCCTCTTCTGATGTTTTTGTGATGTTTTAACCTTGTTACAGTCATTTCAACAGTTTTACATTAGTTTCTTAATAGAAGCTGTTAAACACACATCTCCATGCTGGAAACGTGCGTTTCGGCCTCTTCTGATGTTTTTGTGATGTTTTAACCTTGTTACAGTGATTTCAACAGTTTTACATTAGTTTCTTAATAGAAGCTGTTAAACACACATCTCCATGCTGGAAACGTGCGTTTCGGCCTCTTCTGATGTTTTTGTGATGTTTTAACCTTGTTACAGTCATTTCAACAGTTTTACATTAGTTTCTTAATAGAAGCTGTTAAACACACATCTCCATGCTGGAAACGTGCGTTTCGGCCTGTTCTGATGTTTTTGTGATGTTTTAACCTTGTTACAGTCATTTCAACAGTTTTACATTAGTTTCTTAATAGAAGCTGTTAAACACACATCTCCATGCTGGAAACGTGCGCTTTCGGCCTCTTCTGATGTTTTTGTGATGTTTTAACCTTGTTACAGTCATTTCAACAGTTTTACATTAGTTTCTTAATAGAAGCTGTTAAACACACATCTCCATGCTGGAAACGTGCGTTTCGGCCTCTTCTGATGTTTTTGTGATGTTTTAACCTTGTTACAGTCATTTCAACAGTTTTACATTAGTTTCTTAATAGAAGCTGTTAAACACACATCTCCATGCTGGAAACGTGCGTTTCGGCCTCTTCTGATGTTTTTGTGATGTTTTAACCTTGTTACAGTCATTTCAACAGTTTTACATTAGTTTCTTAATAGAAGCTGTTAAACACACATCTCCATGCTGGAAACGTGCGTTTCGGCCTCTTCTGATGTTTTTGTGATGTTTTAACCTTGTTACAGTGATTTCAACAGTTTTACATTAGTTTCTTAATAGAAGCTGTTAAACACACATCTCCATGCTGGAAACGCGCTTTCGGCCTCTTCTGATGTTTTTGTGATGTTTTAACCTTGTTACAGTCATTTCAACAGTTTTACATTAGTTTCTTAATAGAAGCTGTTAAACACACATCTCCATGCTGGAAACGTGCTTTCGGCCTCTTCTGATGTTTTTGTGATGTTTTAACCTTGTTACAGTCATTTCAACAGTTTTACATTAGTTTCTTAATAGAAGCTGTTAAACACACATCTCCATGCTGGAAACGTGCGTTTCGCCTCTTCTGATGTTTTTGTGATGTTTTAACCTTGTTACAGTCATTTCAACAGTTTTACATTATTTCTTAATAGTTTTTAAACACACATCTCCATGCTGATGTTTTTGTGATGTTTTAACCTTGTTACAGTCATTTCAACAGTTTTACATTAGTTTCTTAATAGAAGCTGTTAAACACACATCTCCATGCTGGAAACGTGCGTTTCGGCCTCTTCTGATGTTTTTGTGATGTTTTAACCTTGTTACAGTCATTTCAACAGTTTTACATTAGTTTCTTAATAGAAGCTGTTAAACACACATCTCCATGCTGGAAACGTGCGTTTCGGCCTCTTCTGATGTTTTTGTGATGTTTTAACCTTGTTACAGTCATTTCAACAGTTTTACATTAGTTTCTTAATAGAAGCTGTTAAACACACATCTCCATGCTGGAAACGTGCGCCGGCCTCTTCTGATGTTTTTGTGATGTTTTAACCTTGTTACAGTCATTTCAACAGTTTTACATTAGTTTCTTAATAGAAGCTGTTAAACACACATCTCCATGCTGGAAACGCGGCGCTTTTCGGCCTCTTCTGATGTTTTTGTGATGTTTTAACCTTGTTACAGTGATTTCAACAGTTTTACATTAGTTTCTTAATAGAAGCTGTTAAACACACATCTCCATGCTGGAAACGTTGCATGTTTTTGTGATGTTTTAACCTTGTTACAGTCATTTCAACAGTTTTACATTAGTTTCTTAATAGAAGCTGTTAAACACACATCTCCATGCTGGAAACGTGCATTTCGGCCTCTTCTGATGTTTTTGTGATGTTTTAACCTTGTTACAGTCATTTCAACAGTTTTACATTAGTTTCTTAATAGAAGCTGTTAAACACACATCTCCATGCTGGAAACGTTTTTCGGCTCTTCTGATGTTTTTGTGATGTTTTAACCTTGTTACAGTCATTTCAACAGTTTTACATTAGTTTCTTAATAGAAGCTGTTAAACACACATCTCCATGCTGGAAACGTGCGTGCTTCGGCCTCTTCTGATGTTTTTGTGATGTTTTAACCTTGTTACAGTCATTTCAACAGTTTACATTAGTTTCTTAATAGAAGCTGTTAAACACACATCTCCATGCTGGAAACGTGCGTTTCGGCCTCTTCTGATGTTTTTGTGATGTTTTAACCTTGTTACAGTCATTTCAACAGTTTTACATTAGTTTCTTAATAGAAGCTGTTAAACACACATCTCCATGCTGGAAACGTGCGTTTCGGCCTCTTCTGATGTTTTTGTGATGTTTTAACCTTGTTACAGTCATTTCAACAGTTTTACATTAGTTTCTTAATAGAAGCTGTTAAACACACATCTCCATGCTGGAAACGCGTTTCGCGATGTTTTTGTGATGTTCTGATGTTTTTTTTACATTAGTGATGTTTTAACCTTGTTACAGTTTTAACATTTCAACAGTTTTACATTAGTTTCTTAATAGAAGCTGTTAAACACACATCTCCATGCTGGAAACGTGCGTTTCGGCCTCTTCTGATGTTTTTGTGATGTTTTAACCTTGTTACAGTCATTTCAACAGTTTTACATTAGTTTCTTAATAGAAGCTGTTAAACACACATCTCCATGCTGGAAACGTTTTTTTCGGCCTCTTCTGATGTTTTTGTGATGTTTTAACCTTGTTACAGTCATTTCAACAGTTTTACATTAGTTTCTTAATAGAAGCTGTTAAACACACATCTCCATGCTGGAAACGTGCGTTTCGGCCTCTTCTGATGTTTTTGTGATGTTTTAACCTTGTTACAGTCATTTCAACAGTTTTACATTAGTTTCTTAATAGAAGCTGTTAAACACACATCTCCATGCTCCTGATGTTTTTGTGATGTTTTAACCTTGTTACAGTGATTTCAACAGTTTTACATTAGTTTCTTAATAGAAGCTGTTAAACACACATCTCCATGCCTTTCGGCCTCTTCTGATGTTTTTGTGATGTTTTAACCTTGTTACAGTGATTTCAACAGTTTTACATTAGTTTCTTAATAGAAGCTGTTAAACACACATCTCCATGCTGGAAACGTGCGTTTCGGCCTCTTCTGATGTTTTTGTGATGTTTTAACCTTGTTACAGTCATTTCAACAGTTTTACATTAGTTTCTTAATAGAAGCTGTTAAACACACATCTCCATGCTGGAAACGTGCGTTTCGGCCTCTTCTGATGTTTTTGTGATGTTTTAACCTTGTTACAGTCATTTCAACAGTTTTACATTAGTTTCTTAATAGAAGCTGTTAAACACACATCTCCATGCTGGAAACGTATGCGTTTCGGCCTCTTCTGATGTTTTTGTGATGTTTTAACCTTTGTTACAGTGATTTCAACAGTTTTACATTAGTTTCTTAATAGAAGCTGTTAAACACACATCTCCATGCTGGAAACGTGGCTTTCGCCTCTTCTGATGTTTTTGTGATGTTTTAACCTTGTTACAGTCATTTCAACAGTTTTACATTAGTTTCTTAATAGAAGCTGTTAAACACACATCTCCATGCTGAAACGTGCTTCATTTGATGTTTTTGTGATGTTTTAACCTTGTTACAGTCATTTCAACAGTTTTACATTAGTTTCTTAATAGAAGCTGTTAAACACACATCTCCATGCTGGAAACGTGCTTTCGGCTCTTCTGATGTTTTTGTGATGTTTTAACCTTGTTACAGTCATTTCAACAGTTTTACATTAGTTTCTTAATAGAAGCTGTTAAACACACATCTCCATGCTGGAAACGTGTGTTTCGGCCTCTTCTGATGTTTTTGTGATGTTTTAACCTTGTTACAGTCATTTCAACAGTTTTACATTAGTTTCTTAATAGAAGCTGTTAAACACACATCTCCATGCTGGAAACGTGCGCTTTCGGCCTCTTCTGATGTTTTTGTGATGTTTTAACCTTGTTACAGTCATTTCAACAGTTTTACATTAGTTTCTTAATAGAAGCTGTTAAACACACATCTCCATGCTGGAAACGTGCGCTTTCGGCCTCTTCTGATGTTTTTGTGATGTTTTAACCTTGTTACAGTGATTTCAACAGTTTTACATTAGTTTCTTAATAGAAGCTGTTAAACACACATCTCCATGCTGGAAACGTGCGTTTCGGCCTCTTCTGATGTTTTTGTGATGTTTTAACCTTGTTATTGTCATTTCAACAGTTTTACATTAGTTTCTTAATAGAAGCTGTTAAACACACATCTCCATGCTGGAAACGTGCTTTCGGCCTCTTCTGATGTTTTTGTGATGTTTTAACCTTGTTACAGTCATTTCAACAGTTTTACATTAGTTTCTTAATAGAAGCTGTTAAACACACATCTCCATGCTGGAAACGCGCTTTCGGCCTCTTCTGATGTTTTTGTGATGTTTTAACCTTGTTACAGTGATTTCAACAGTTTTACATTAGTTTCTTAATAGAAGCTGTTAAACACACATCTCCATGCTGGAAACGTGCGCTTTTCGGCCTCTTCTGATGTTTTTGTGATGTTTTAACCTTGTTACAGTCATTTCAACAGTTTTACATTAGTTTCTTAATAGAAGCTGTTAAACACACATCTCCATGCTGGAAACGTGCGTTTCGGCCTCTTCTGATGTTTTTGTGATGTTTTAACCTTGTTACAGTCATTTCAACAGTTTTACATTAGTTTCTTAATAGAAGCTGTTAAACACACATCTCCATGCTGGAAACGTGCGTTTCGGCCTCTTCTGATGTTTTTGTGATGTTTTAACCTTGTTACAGTCATTTCAACAGTTTTACATTAGTTTCTTAATAGAAGCTGTTAAACACACATCTCCATGCTGGAAACGCATGTTTCGGCCTCTTCTGATGTTTTTGTGATGTTTTAACCTTGTTACAGTCATTTCAACAGTTTTACATTAGTTTCTTAATAGAAGCTGTTAAACACACATCTCCATGCTGGAAACGTGCGTTTCGGCCTCTTCTGATGTTTTTGTGATGTTTTAACCTTGTTACAGTCATTTCAACAGTTTTACATTAGTTTCTTAATAGAAGCTGTTAAACACACATCTCCATGCTGGAAACGTGGCGTTCGGCCTCTTCTGATGTTTTTGTGATGTTTTAACCTTGTTACAGTCATTTCAACAGTTTTACATTAGTTTCTTAATAGAAGCTGTTAAACACACATCTCCATGCTGGAACGTGCGTTTCGGCCTCTTCTGATGTTTTTGTGATGTTTTAACCTTGTTACAGTCATTTCAACAGTTTTACATTAGTTTCTTAATAGAAGCTGTTAAACACACATCTCCATGCTGGAAACGTATTCGGCCTCTTCTGATGTTTTTGTGATGTTTTAACCTTGTTACAGTCATTTCAACAGTTTTACATTAGTTTCTTAATAGAAGCTGTTAAACACACATCTCCATGCTGGAAACGTGCGTTTCGGCCTCTTCTGATGTTTTTGTGATGTTTTAACCTTGTTACAGTCATTTCAACAGTTTTACATTAGTTTCTTAATAGAAGCTGTTAAACACACATCTCCATGCTGGAAACGTGCGTTTCGGCCTCTTCTGTGTGATGTTTTAACCTTGTTACAGTGATTTCAACAGTTTTACATTAGTTTCTTAATAGAAGCTGTTAAACACACATCTCCATGCTGGAAACGTGCGTTTCGGCCTCTTCTGATGTTTTTGTGATGTTTTAACCTTGTTACAGTCATTTCAACAGTTTTACATTAGTTTCTTAATAGAAGCTGTTAAACACACATCTCCATGCTGGAAACGTGGGTTTTCGGCCTCTTCTGATGTTTTTGTGATGTTTTAACCTTGTTACAGTCATTTCAACAGTTTTACATTAGTTTCTTAATAGAAGCTGTTAAACACACATCTCCATGCTGGAACGTGCGCGTTCGGCCTCTTCTGATGTTTTTGTGATGTTTTAACCTTGTTACAGTCATTTCAACAGTTTTACATTAGTTTCTTAATAGAAGCTGTTAAACACACATCTCCATGCTGGAAACGTGCGTTTCGGCCTCTTCTGATGTTTTTGTGATGTTTTAACCTTGTTACAGTTTTCAACAGTTTTACATTAGTTTCTTAATAGAAGCTGTTAAACACACATCTCCATGCTGGAAACGTTTTTCGCCTCTTCTGATGTTTTTGTGATGTTTTAACCTTGTTACAGTCATTTCAACAGTTTTACATTAGTTTCTTAATAGAAGCTGTTAAACACACATCTCCATGCTGGAAACGTGCGTTTCGGCCTCTTCTGATGTTTTTGTGATGTTTTAACCTTGTTACAGTGATTTCAACAGTTTTACATTAGTTTCTTAATAGAAGCTGTTAAACACACATCTCCATGCTGGAAACGTGCGTTTCGGCCTCTTCTGATGTTTTTGTGATGTTTTAACCTTGTTACAGTGATTTCAACACAATTACATTAGTTTCTTAATAGAAGCTGTTAAACACACATCTCCATGCTGGAAACGCGCGTTTCGGCCTCTTCTGATGTCTTTGTGATGTTTTAACCTTGTTACAGTCATTTCAACAGTTTTACATTAGTTTCTTAATAGAAGCTGTTAAACACACATCTCCATGCTGGAAACGTGTTTCGGCCTCTTCTGATGTTTTTGTGATGTTTTAACCTTGTTACAGTCATTTCAACAGTTTTACATTAGTTTCTTAATAGAAGCTGTTAAACACACATCTCCATGCTGGAAACGTGCTTTCGGCCTCTTCTGATGTTTTTGTGATGTTTTAACCTTGTTACAGTCATTTCAACAGTTTTACATTAGTTTCTTAATAGAAGCTGTTAAACACACATCTCCATGCTGGAAACGCGTGCGTTTCGGCCTCTTCTGATGTTTTTGTGATGTTTTAACCTTGTTACAGTCATTTCAACAGTTTTACATTAGTTTCTTAATAGAAGCTGTTAAACACACATCTCCATGCTGGAAACGTGCGTTTTCGGCCTCTTCTGATGTTTTTGTGATGTTTTAACCTTGTTACAGTCATTTCAACAGTTTTACATTAGTTTCTTAATAGAAGCTGTTAAACACATCTCCATGCTAAACGTTTCTTTCGGCCTCTTCTGATGTTTTGTGATGTTTTAACCTTGTTACAGTCATTTCAACAGTTTTACATTAGTTTCTTAATAGAAGCTGTTAAACACACATCTCCATGCTGGAAACGTGCTTTCGGCCTCTTCTGATGTTTTTGTGATGTTTTAACCTTGTTACAGTGATTTCAACAGTTTTACATTAGTTTCTTAATAGAAGCTGTTAAACACACATCTCCATGCTGGAAACGTGCGCTTCGGCCTCTTCTGATGTTTTTGTGATGTTTTAACCTTGTTACAGTCATTTCAACAGTTTTACATTAGTTTCTTAATAGAAGCTGTTAAACACACATCTCCATGCTGGAAACGTGCGTTTCGGCCTCTTCTGATGTTTTTGTGATGTTTTAACCTTGTTACAGTCATTTCAACAGTTTTACATTAGTTTCTTAATAGAAGCTGTTAAACACACATCCCCATGCTGGAAACGTGCGCTTTTGGCCCTCTCTGATGTTTTTGTGATGTTTTAACCTTGTTACAGTCATTTCAACAGTTTTACATTAGTTTCTTAATAGAAGCTGTTAAACACACATCTCCATGCTGGAAACAACAGTTTTACATTAGTTTCTTTCGGCCTCTTCTGATGTTTTTTCTGATGATGTTTTAACCTTTGTTACAGTCATTTCAACAGTTTTACATTAGTTTCTTAATAGAAGCTGTTAAACACACATCTCCATGCTGGAAACGCTTTCGGCCTCTTCTGATGTTTTTGTGATGTTTTAACCTTGTTACAGTGATTTCAACAGTTTTACATTAGTTTCTTAATAGAAGCTGTTAAACACACATCTCCATGCTGGAAACGTGCGTTTTCGGCCTCTTCTGATGTTTTTGTGATGTTTTAACCTTGTTACAGTCATTTCAACAGTTTTACTTTAGTTTCTTAATAGAAGCTGTTAAACACACATCTCCATGCTGGAAACGTGCGTTTCGGCCTCTTCTGATGTTTTGTGATGTTTTAACCTTGTTACAGTCATTTCAACAGTTTTACATTAGTTTCTTAATAGAAGCTGTTAAACACACATCTCCATGCTGGAAACGTGCGTTTCGGCCTCTTCTGATGTTTTTGTGATGTTTTAACCTTGTTACAGTCATTTCAACAGTTTTACATTAGTTTCTTAATAGAAGCTGTTAAACACACATCTCCATGCTGGAAACGTGTTCGGCCTCTTGATGTTTTTGTGATGTTTTAACCTTGTTACAGTCATTTCAACAGTTTTACATTAGTTTCTTAATAGAAGCTGTTAAACACACATCTCCATGCTGGAAACGTGGGTTTCGGCCTCTTCTGATGTTTTTGTGATGTTTTAACCTTGTTAGAGTCATTTCAACAGTTTTACATTAGTTTCTTAATAGAAGCTGTTAAACACACACATCTCCATGCTGGAAACGTATGCTTTCGGCCTCTTCTGATGTTTTTGTGATGTTTTAACCTTGTTACAGTCATTTCAACAGTTTTACATTAGTTTCTTAATAGAAGCTGTTAAACACACATCTCCATGCTGGAAACGTGCGCTTTCGGCCTCTTCTGATGTTTTTGTGATGTTTTAACCTTGTTACAGTGATTTCAACAGTTTTACATTAGTTTCTTAATAGAAGCTGTTAAACACACATCTCCATGCTGCGTTTCGGCCTCTTCTGATGTTTTTGTGATGTTTTAACCTTGTTACAGTGATTTCAACAGTTTTACATTAGTTTCTTAATAGAAGCTGTTAAACACACATCTCCATGCTGGAAACGTGCGTTTCGGCCTCTTCTGATGTTTTTGTGATGTTTTAACCTTGTTACAGTCATTTCAACAGTTTTACATTAGTTTCTTAATAGAAGCTGTTAAACACACATCTCCATGCTGGAAGCCTCTTCTGATGTTTTTGTGATGTTTTAACCTTGTTACAGTTTCAACAGTTTTACATTAGTTTCTTAATTTCAACACACATTCCATGCTGGAAACGTGCATGTTTTTGTGATGTTTTAACCTTGTTACAGTCATTTCAACAGTTTTACATTAGTTTCTTAAACAAACACACATCTCCATGCTGGAAACGTGCGTTTCGGCCTCTTCTGATGTTTTTGTGATGTTTTAACCTTGTTACAGTCATTTCAACAGTTTTACATTAGTTTCTTAATAGTTTCTTAATGTTTTTGTGATGTTTTAACCTTGTTAAAACACATTAGTTTCTTAATAGAAGCATGTTAAACACACATCTCCATGCTGGAAACGCGCGTTTCGCCTCTTCTGATGTTTTTGTGATGTTTTAACCTTGTTACAGTCATTTCAACAGTTTTACATTAGTTTCTTAATAGAAGCTGTTAAACACACATCTCCATGCTGGAAACGTGCGTTTCGGCCTCTTCTGATGTTTTTGTGATGTTTTAACCTTGTTACAGTCATTTCAACAGTTTTACATTAGTTTCTTAATAGAAGCTGTTAAACACACATCTCCATGCTGGAAACGTATGGCCTCTTCTGATGTTTTTGTGATGTTTTAACCTTGTTACAGTGATTTCAACAGTTTTACATTAGTTTCTTAATAGAAGCTGTTAAACACACATCTCCATTCTGAAACGTGTTTTTCTTCTGATGTTTTTGTGATGTTTTAACCTTGTTACAGTCATTTCAACAGTTTTACATTAGTTTCTTAATAGAAGCTGTTAAACACACATCTCCATGCTGGAAACGTATGCGTTTCGGCCCTTTCTGATGTTTTTGTGATGTTTTAACCTTGTTACAGTCATTTCAACAGTTTTACATTAGTTTCTTAATAGAAGCTGTTAAACACACATCTCCGCTGGAAACAAGTGCTTTCGGCCTCTTCTGATGTTTTTGTGATGTTTTAACCTTGTTACAGTCATTTCAACAGTTTTACATTAGTTTCTTAATAGAAGCTGTTAAACACACATCTCCATGCTGGAAACGTGCGTTCGGCCTCTTCTGATGTTTTTGTGATGTTTTAACCTTGTTACAGTCATTTCAACAGTTTTACATTAGTTTCTTAATAGAAGCTGTTAAACACACATCTCCATGCTGGAAACGTGCGCTTTCGGCCTCTTCTGATGTTTTTGTGATGTTTTAACCTTGTTACAGTGATTTCAACAGTTTTACATTAGTTTCTTAATAGAAGCTGTTAAACACACATCTCCATGCTGGAAACGTGCGTTTCGGCCTCTTCTGATGTTTTTGTGATGTTTTAACCTTGTTACAGTCATTTCAACAGTTTTACATTAGTTTCTTAATAGAAGCTGTTAAACACACATCTCCATGCTGGAAACGTGCGCTTTCGGCCTCTTCTGATGTTTTGTGATGTTTTAACCTTGTTACAGTCATTTCAACAGTTTTACATTAGTTTCTTAATAGAAGCTGTTAAACACACATCTCCATGCTGGAAACGTGGCGTTTCGGCCTCTTCTGATGTTTTTGTGATGTTTTAACCTTGTTACAGTCATTTCAACAGTTTTACATTAGTTTCTTAATAGAAGCTGTTAAACACACATCTCCATGCTGGAAACGTATGCTTTCGGCCTCTTCTGATGTTTTTGTGATGTTTTAACCTTGTTACAGTCATTTCAACAGTTTTACATTAGTTTCTTAATAGAAGCTGTTAAACACACATCTCCATGCTGGAAACGTATGCTTTCGGCCTCTTCTGATGTTTTTGTGATGTTTTAACCTTGTTACAGTGATTTCAACAGTTTTACATTAGTTTCTTAATAGAAGCTGTTAAACACACATCTCCATGCTGGAAACGTGCGTTTCGGCCTCTTCTGATGTTTTTGTGATGTTTTAACCTTGTTACAGTCATTTCAACAGTTTTACATTAGTTTCTTAATAGAAGCTGTTAAACACACATCTCCATGCTGAAACGTGCTTTCGGCCTCTTCTGATGTTTTTGTGATGTTTTAACCTTTGTTACAGTCATTTCAACAGTTTTACATTAGTTTCTTAATAGAAGCTGTTAAACACACATCTCCATGCTGGAAACGCGCGCTTTCGGCCTCTTCTGATGTTTTTGTGATGTTTTAACCTTGTTACAGTCATTTCAACAGTTTTACATTAGTTTCTTAATAGAAGCTGTTAAACACACATCTCCATGCTGGAAACGCGCTTTCGGCCTCTTCTGATGTTTTTGTGATGTTTTAACCTTGTTACAGTCATTTCAACAGTTTTACATTAGTTTCTTAATAGAAGCTGTTAAACACACATCTCCATGCTGGAAACGTGCGCTTCGGCCTCTTCTGATGTTTTTGTGATGTTTTAACCTTGTTACAGTCATTTCAACAGTTTTACATTAGTTTCTTAATAGAAGCTGTTAAACACACATCTCCATGCTGGAAACGTGCGTTTCGGCCTCTTCTGATGTTTTTGTGATGTTTTAACCTTGTTACAGTCATTTCAACAGTTTTACATTAGTTTCTTAATAGAAGCTGTTAAACACACATCTCCATGCTGGAAACCATTCTGATGTTTTTGTGATGTTTTAACCTTGTTACAGTCAAACAGTTTTACATTAGTTTCTTAATAGAAGCTGTTAAACACACATCTCCATGCTGGAAACGTGTGTTTTCGGCCTCTTCTGATGTTTTTGTGATGTTTTAACCTTGTTACAGTCATTTCAACAGTTTTACATTAGTTTCTTAATAGAAGCTGTTAAACACACATCTCCATGCTGGAACGTGCGTTTCGGCCTCTTCTGATGTTTTTGTGATGTTTTAACCTTGTTACAGTCATTTCAACAGTTTTATTAGTTTCTTAATAGAAGCTGTTAAACACACATCTCCATGCTGGAAACGCGTTTCGCGCTCTTCTGATGTTTTTGTGATGTTTTAACCTTGTTACAGTCATTTCAACAGTTTTACATTAGTTTCTTAATAGAAGCTGTTAAACACACATCTCCATGCTGGAAACGTGCGTTTCGGCCTCTTCTGATGTTTTTGTGATGTTTTAACCTTGTTACAGTCATTTCAACAGTTTTACATTAGTTTCTTAATAGAAGCTGTTAAACACACATCTCCATGCTGGAAACGTGGCGCTTTCGGCCTCTTCTGATGTTTTTGTGATGTTTTAACCTTGTTACAGTCATTTCAACAGTTTTACATTAGTTTCTTAATAGAAGCTGTTAAACACACATCTCCATGCTGGAAACGTGCGCTTCGGCCTCTTCTGATGTTTTTGTGATGTTTTAACCTTTGTTACAGTCATTTCAACAGTTTTACATTAGTTTCTTAATAGAAGCTGTTAAACACACATCTCCATGCTGGAAACGTATGCTTTCGGCCTCTTCTGATGTTTTTGTGATGTTTTAACCTTGTTACAGTCATTTCAACAGTTTTACATTAGTTTCTTAATAGAAGCTGTTAAACACACATCTCCATGCTGGAAACGTATGCTTTCGCCTCTTCTGATGTTTTTGTGATGTTTTAACCTTGTTACAGTCATTTCAACAGTTTTACATTAGTTTCTTAATAGAAGCTGTTAAACACACATCTCCATGCTGGAAACGCGCTTTCGGCCTCTTCTGATGTTTTTGTGATGTTTTAACCTTGTTACAGTCATTTCAACAGTTTTACATTCTGATGTTTTTGTGATGTTTTATGTTTTAACCTTGTTACAGTCATTTCAACAGTTTTACATTAGTTTCTTAATAGAAGCTGTTAAACACACATCTCCATGCTGGAAACGTGGGTTTCGCCTCTTCTGATGTTTTTGTGATGTTTTAACCTTGTTACAGTCATTTCAACAGTTTTACATTAGTTTCTTAATAGAAGCTGTTAAACACACATCTCCATTTTGAAACGTATGCTTTCGGCCTCTTCTGATGTTTTTGTGATGTTTTAACCTTGTTACAGTCATTTCAACAGTTTTCCATTAGTTTCTTAATAGAAGCTGTTAAACACACATCTCCATGCTGGAAACGTGCGCTTCGCCTCTTCTGATGTTTTTGTGATGTTTTAACCTTGTTACAGTGATTTCAACAGTTTTACATTAGTTTCTTAATAGAAGCTGTTAAACACACATCTCCATGCTGGAAACGTATTTCGGCCTCTTCTGATGTTTTTGTGATGTTTTAACCTTGTTACAGTCATTTCAACAGTTTTACATTAGTTTCTTAATAGAAGCTGTTAAACACACATCTCCATGCTGGAACGCATGCTTTCGGCCTCTTCTGATGTTTTTGTGATGTTTTAACCTTTGTTACAGTGATTTCAACAGTTTTACATTAGTTTCTTAATAGAAGCTGTTAAACACACATCTCCATGCTGACGCGCTTTCTTTCTGATGTTTTTGTGATGTTTTAACCTTGTTACAGTCATTTCAACAGTTTTACATTAGTTTCTTAATAGAAGCTGTTAAACACACATCTCCATGCTGGAAACGTATGCTTTCGCCTCTTCTGATGTTTTTGTGATGTTTTAACCTTGTTACAGTCATTTCAACAGTTTTACATTAGTTTCTTAATAGAAGCTGTTAAACACACATCTCCATGCTGGAAACGCATGCTTTCGGCCTCTTCTGATGTTTTTGTGATGTTTTAACCTTGTTACAGTTTTCGCCTCACACATTCTGATGTTTTTGATGATTTGTGTTTTAAACCTTGTTACAGTCATTTCAACAGTTTTACATTAGTTTCTTAATAGAAGCTGTTAAACACACATCTCCATGCTGGAACGCGTGCGCTTTCGGCCTCTTCTGATGTTTTTGTGATGTTTTAACCTTGTTACTGTCATTTCAACAGTTTTACATTAGTTTCTTAATAGAAGCTGTTAAACACACATCTCCATGCTGGAAACGTAGGCCTCTTCTGATGTTTTTGTGATGTTTTAACCTTGTTACAGTCATTTCAACACAATTACATTAGTTTCTTAATAGAAGCTGTTAAACACACATCTCCATGCTGGAAACGCGCTTCGCCTCTTCTGATGTTTTTGTGATGTTTTAACCTTGTTACAGTCATTTCAACAGTTTTACATTAGTTTCTTAATAGAAGCTGTTAAACACACATCTCCATGCTGGAAACGTATGCTTTCGGCCTCTTCTGATGTTTTTGTGATGTTTTAACCTTGTTACAGTCATTTCAACAGTTTTACATTAGTTTCTTAATAGAAGCTGTTAAACACACATCTCCATGCTGGAAACGTGCGCTTTCGGCCTCTTCTGATGTTTTTGTGATGTTTTAACCTTGTTACAGTCATTTCAACAGTTTTACATTAGTTTTTAATAGAAGCTTTTAACACACATCTCCATGCTGGAAACGAAGGCCTCTTCTGATGTTTTTGTGATGTTTTAACCTTGTTACAGTCATTTCAACATGTTTTACAAATAGAAGCTGTTAAACACACATCTCCATGCTGGAAACGTGCTTTCGGCCTCTTCTGATGTTTTTGTGATGTTTTAACCTTGTTACAGTCATTTCAACAGTTTTACATTAGTTTCTTAATAGAAGCTGTTAAACACACATCTCCATGCTGGAAACGCATTTTCGGCCTCTTCTGATGTTTTTGTGATGTTTTAACCTTGTTACAGTCATTTCAACAGTTTTACATTAGTTTCTTAATAGAAGCTGTTAAACACACATCTCCATGCTGGAAACGCGGCGCTTTTCGGCCTTCTGATGTTTTTGTGATGTTTTAACCTTGTTACAGTCATTTCAACAGTTTTACATTAGTTTCTTAATAGAAGCTGTTAAACACACATCTCCATGCTGGAAACGTGCGTTCGGCCTCTTCTGATGTTTTTGTGATGTTTTAACCTTGTTACAGTCATTTCAACAGTTTTACATTAGTTTCTTAATAGAAGCTGTTAAACACACATCTCCATGCTGGAAACGTGCGTTTCGGCCTCTTCTGATGTTTTTGTGATGTTTTAACCTTGTTACAGTCATTTCAACAGTTTTACATTAATTTCTTAATAGAAGCTGTTAAACACACATCAACATGCTGGAAAAGTGCGTTTCGGCCTCTTCTGATGTTTTTGTGATGTTTTAACCTTGTTACAGTCATTTCAACAGTTTTACATTAGTTTCTTAATAGAAGCTGTTAAACACACATCTCCATGCTGGAAACGTGCGTTTCGGCCTCTTCTGATGTTTTTGTGATGTTTTAACCTTGTTACAGTCATTTCAACACAATTACATTAGTTTCTTAATAGAAGCTGTTAAACACACATCTCCATGCTGGAAACGTGGGTTTCGGCCTCTTCTGATGTTTTTGTGATGTTTTAACCTTGTTAGAGTCATTTCAACAGTTTTACATTAGTTTCTTAATAGAAGCTGTTAAACACACATCTCCATGCTGGAAACGTATGTTTCGGCCTCTTCTGATGTTTTTGTGATGTTTTAACCTTGTTACAGTCATTTCAACAGTTTTCCATTAGTTTCTTAATAGAAGCTGTTAAACACACATCTCCATGCTGGAAACGTGCTTTCGGCCTCTTCTGATGTTTTTGTGATGTTTTAACCTTGTTACAGTCATTTCAACAGTTTTACATTAGTTTCTTAATAGAAGCTGTTAAACACACATCTCCATGCTGAAACGTGCGTTTTTCTGATGTTTTTGTGATGTTTTAACCTTGTTACAGTCATTTCAACAGTTTTACATTAGTTTCTTAATAGAAGCTGTTAAACACACATCTCCATGCTGGAAACGTATTTTTTCGGCCTCTTCTGATGTTTTTGTGATGTTTTAACCTTGTTACAGTCATTTCAACAGTTTTACATTAGTTTCTTAATAGAAGCTGTTAAACACACATCTCCATGCTGGAAACGTGCGTTATGTTTTAACCTTGTTACAGTCATTTCAACAGTTTTACATTAGTTTCTTAATAGAAGCTGTTAAACACACATCTCCATGCTGGAAACGTGCTTTCGGCCTCTTCTGATGTTTTTGTGATGTTTTAACCTTGTTACAGTCATTTCAACAGTTTTACATTAGTTTCTTAATAGAAGCTGTTAAACACACATCTCCATGCTGGAAACGTGCGTTTCGCCTCTTCTGATGTTTTTGTGATGTTTTAACCTTGTTACAGTCATTTCAACAGTTTTACATTAGTTTCTTAATAGAAGCTGTTAAACACATCTCCATGCTGGAAACGCATGCGTTTCGCCTCTTCTGATGTTTTTGTGATGTTTTAACCTTGTTACAGTCATTTCAACAGTTTTACATTAGTTTCTTAATAGAAGCTGTTAAACACACATCTCCATGCTGAAACGTGCGTTTTCGGCCTCTTCTGATGTTTTTGTGATGTTTTAACCTTGTTACAGTCATTTCAACAGTTTTACATTAGTTTCTTAATAGAAGCTGTTAAACACACATCTCCATGCTGGAAACGTGCGTTTCGGCCTCTTCTGATGTTTTTGTGATGTTTTAACCTTGTTACAGTCATTTCAACAGTTTTACATTAGTTTCTTAATAGATTTAAACAACATGCTGGAAACGTATGCTTTCGTTTGATGTTTTTGTGTGATGTTTTAACCTTGTTACAGTCTTTCAACAGTTTTACATTAGTTTCTTAATAGAAGCTGTTAAACACACATCTCCATGCTGGAAACGTGGCTTTCGGCCTCTTCTGATGTTTTTGTGATGTTTTAACCTTGTTACAGTCATTTCAACAGTTTTACATTAGTTTCTTAATAGAAGCTGTTAAACACACATCTCCATGCTGGAAACGTGCGTTTCGGCCTCTTCTGATGTTTTTGAGATGTTTTAACCTTGTTACAGTCATTTCAACAGTTTTACATTAGTTTCTTAATAGAAGCTGTTAAACACACATCTCCATGCTGGAAACGCGCGTTTCGCCTCTTCTGATGTTTTTGTGATGTTTTAACCTTGTTACAGTCATTTCAACAGTTTTACATTAGTTTCTTAATAGAAGCTGTTAAACACACATCTCCATGCTGGAAACGTGCGTTTCGGCCTCTTCTGATGTTTTTGTGATGTTTTAACCTTGTTACAGTCATTTCAACAGTTTTACATTAGTTTCTTAATAGAAGCTGTTAAACACACATCTCCATGCTGGAAACGTTACAGGCTTTTAGGGCCTCTTCTGATGTTTTTGTGATGTTTTAACCTTGTTACAGTGATTTCAACAGTTTTACATTAGTTAATAGAAGCTGTTAAACACACATCTCCATGCTGGAAACGTGCGTTTCGGCCTCTTCTGATGTTTTTGTGATGTTTTAACCTTGTTACAGTCATTTCAACAGTTTTACATTAGTTTCTTAATAGAAGCTGTTAAACACACATCTCCATGCTGGAAACGCATGGGTTTCGCCTCTTCTGATGTTTTTGTGATGTTTTAACCTTGTTACAGTCATTTCAACAGTTTTACATTAGTTTCTTAATAGAAGCTGTTAAACACACATCTCCATGCTGGAAACGTATGCGCCTCTTCTGATGTTTTTGTGATGTTTTAACCTTGTTACAGTCATTTCAACAGTTTTACATTAGTTTCTTAATAGAAGCTGTTAAACACACATCTCCATGCTGGAAACGTGCGTTTCGGCCTCTTCTGATGTTTTTGTGATGTTTTAACCTTGTTACAGTCATTTCAACAGTTTTACATTAGTTTCTTAATAGAAGCTGTTAAACACACATCTCCATGCTGGAAACGTATGCGTTTCGCCTCTTCTGATGTTTTTGTGATGTTTTAACCTTGTTACAGTCATTTCAACAGTTTTACATTAGTTTTTAATAGAAGCTGTTAAACACACATCTCCATGCTCGTGCTCCATGTTTTTGTGATGTTTTAACCTTGTTACAGTGATTTCAACAGTTTTACATTAGTTTCTTAATAGAAGCTGTTAAACACACATCTCCATGCTGATGTTTTTTGTGATGTTTTAACCTTGTTACAGTCATTTCAACAGTTTTACATTAGTTTCTTAATAGAAGCTGTTAAACACACATCTCCATGCTGGAAACGTGCATGCTTTCGGCCTCTTCTGATGTTTTGTGATGTTTTAACCTTGTTACAGTCATTTCAACAGTTTTACATTAGTTTCTTAATAGAAGCTGTTAAACACACATCTCCATGCTGGAAACGCTTTCGGGCCTCTTCTGATGTTGATGTTTTAACCTTGTTACAGTCATTTCAACAGTTTTACATTAGTTTCTTAATAGAAGCTGTTAAACACACATCTCCATGCTGGAAACGTGCTTTCGCCTCTTCTGATGTTTTTGTGATGTTTTAACCTTGTTACAGTCATTTCAACAGTTTTACATTAGTTTCTTAATAGAAGCTGTTAAACACACATCTCCATGCTGGAAACGTGCGTTCGGCCTCTTCTGATGTTTTTGTGATGTTTTAACCTTGTTACAGTCATTTCAACAGTTTTACATTAGTTTTAATAGAAGCTGTTAAACACACATCTCCATGCTGAAACGTGCGTTTCGGCCTCTTCTGATGTTTTTGTGATGTTTTAACCTTGTTACAGTCATTTCAACAGTTTTACATTAGTTTCTTAATAGAAGCTGTTAAACACACATCTCCATGCTGGAAACGTTAACGCCTTCGGCCTCTTCTGATGTTTTTGTGATGTTTTAACCTTGTTACAGTCATTTCAACAGTTTTACATTAGTTTCTTAATAGAAGCTGTTAAACACACATCTCCATGCTGGAAACGCATGCTTTCGGCCTCTTCTGATGTTTTTGTGATGTTTTAACCTTGTTACAGTGATTTCAACAGTTTTACATTAGTTTCTTAATAGAAGCTGTTAAACACACATCTCCATGCTGGAAACGTGCGCTTCGGCCTCTTCTGATGTTTTTGTGATGTTTTAACCTTGTTACAGTCATTTCAACAGTTTTACATTAGTTTCTTAATAGAAGCTGTTAAACACACATCTCCATGCTGGAAACGTGCGATTTTTTGTGATGTTTTAACGCCTCTTCTGATGTTTTTGTGATGTTTTAACCTTGTTACAGTCATTTCAACAGTTTTACATTAGTTTCTTAATAGAAGCTGTTAAACACACATCTCCATGCTGGAAACCACCTGTGCGCTTCGGCCTCTTCTGATGTTTTTGTGATGTTTTAACCTTGTTACAGTCATTTCAACAGTTTTACATTAGTTTCTTAATAGAAGCTGTTAAACACACATTTCCAATAGAAGCTGTTAAACACACATCTCCATGCTGAAACGTGCGTTTCGGCCTGTTCTGATGTTTTTGTGATGTTTTAACCTTGTTACAGTCATTTCAACAGTTTTACATTAGTTTCTTAATAGAAGCTGTTAAACACACATCTCCATGCTGGAAACGTATGCTTCGGCCCTCTTCTGATGTTTTTGTGATGTTTTAACCTAGTTACAGTCATTTCAACAGTTTTACATTAGTTTCTTAATAGAAGCTGTTAAACACACATCTCCATGCTGGAAACGTGCATTTCGGCCTCTTCTGATGTTTTTGTGATGTTTTAACCTTGTTACAGTCATTTCAACAGTTTTACATTAGTTTCTTAATAGAAGCTGTTAAACACACATCTCCATGCTGGAAACGTGCGTTTCGGCCTCTTCTGATGTTTTTGTGATGTTTTAACCTTGTTACAGTCATTTCAACACAATTACATTAGTTTCTTAATAGAAGCTGTTAAACACACATCTCCATGCTGGAAACGTGGGTTTCGGCCTCTTCTGATGTTTTTGTGATGTTTTAACCTTGTTAGAGTCATTTCAACAGTTTTACATTAGTTTCTTAATAGAAGCTGTTAAACACACATCTCCATTTTGGAAACGTATGCTTTCGCCTCTTCTGATGATTTTGTGATGTTTTAACCTTGTTACAGTCATTTCAACAGTTTTCCATTAGTTTCTTAATAGAAGCTGTTAAACACACATCTCCATGCTGGAAACGTGCGTTTCGGCCTCTTCTGATGTTTTTGTGATGTTTTAACCTTGTTACAGTGATTTCAACAGTTTTACATTAGTTTCTTAATAGAAGTTAAACACACATCTCCATGCTGAAACGTTCTCTTCTGATGTTTTTGTGATGTTTTAACCTTGTTACAGTGATTTCAACAGTTTTACATTAGTTTCTTAATAGAAGCTGTTAAACACACATCTCCATGCTGGAAACGTGCGTTTCGGCCTCTTCTGATGTTTTTGTGATGTTTTAACCTTGTTACAGTCATTTCAACAGTTTTACATTAGTTTCTTAATAGAAGCTGTTAAACACACATCTCCATGCTGGAAACGTATGCTTCGGCCTCTTCTGATGTTTTTGTGATGTTTTAACCTTGTTACAGTGATTTCAACAGTTTTACATTAGTTTCTTAATAGAAGCTGTTAAACACATTTGCTGGAAACGTGCATGCTTTCGCCTCTTCTGATGTTTTTGTGATGTTTTAACCTTTGTTACAGTCATTTCAACAGTTTTACATTAGTTTCTTAATAGAAGCTGTTAAACACACATCTCCATGCTGGAAACGTGCGTTTCGGCCTCTTCTGATGTTTTTGTGATGTTTTAACCTTGTTACAGTGATTTCAACAGTTTTACATTAGTTTCTTAATAGAAGCTGTTAAACACACATCTCCATGCTGGAAACGCGCTTTTTCGCCTCTTCTGATGTTTTTGTGATGTTTTAACCTTGTTACAGTCATTTCAACAGTTTTACATTAGTTTCTTAATAGAAGCTGTTAAACACACATTCCATGCTGGAAACGCGCGTTTCGGCCTGTTCTGATGTTTTTGTGATGTTTTAACCTTGTTACAGTCATTTCAACAGTTTTACATTAGTTTCTTAATAGAAGCTGTTAAAAACACATCTCCATGCTGGAAACGTGCGTTTCGGCCTCTTCTGATGTATTTGTGATGTTTTAACCTTGTTACAGTCAATTTCAACAGTTTTACATTAGTTTCTTAATAGAAGCTGTTAAACACACATCTCCATGCTGGAAACGCATGCTTTCGGCCTCTTCTGATGTTTTTGTGATGTTTTAACCTTTGTTACAGTGATTTCAACACAATTACATTAGTTTCTTAATAGAAGCTGTTAAACACACATCCCATGCTGGAAACGTGCGTATGCTGCCTCTTCTGATGTTTTTGTGATGTTTTAACCTTGTTACAGTCATTTCAACAGTTTTACATTAGTTTCTTAATAGAAGCTGTTAAACACACATCTCCATGCTGGAAACGTGCGTTTCGGCCTCTTCTGATGTTTTTGATGTTTTTAACCTTGTTACAGTCATTTCAACACAATTACATTAGTTTCTTAATAGAAGCTGTTAAACACACATCTCCATGCTGGAAACGTGGGTTTCGGCCTCTTCTGATGTTTTTGTGATGTTTTAACCTTGTTAGAGTCATTTCAACAGTTTTACATTAGTTTCTTAATAGAAGCTGTTAAACACACATCTCCATTTTGGAAACGTTGCCCTAAACCTCTTCTGATGTTTTTAAAATATGTTTTTAACCTTGTTATTGTCATTTCAACAGTTTTACTTAGTTTCTTAATAGAAGCTGTTAAACACACATCTCCATGCTGGAAACGTATGTTTAGATCTCTTCTGATGTTTTTGTGATGTTTTAACCTTTGTTACAGTGATTTCAACACAATTACATTAGTTTCTTAATAGCCAGTTTAAACACACATCTCCATGCTGGAAACGTGCTGCCAATTCTTCTGATGTATTTGTGATGTTTTAACCTTGTTACAGTCATTTCAACAGTTTTACATTAGTTTCTTAATAGAAGCTGTTAAACACACATCCCCATGCTGGAAACATGCGTTCGGCCTGTTCTGATGTTTTTGTGATGTTTTAACCTTGTTACAGTCATTTCAACAGTTTTACTTTTAGTTTAATAGAAGCTGTTAAACACACATCTCCATGCTGAAACGTATGAATTATTACGGCCTCTTCTGATGTCTTTGTGATGTTTTTTAACCTTGTTACAGTCATTTCAACAGTTTTACATTAGTTTTTGCTTAATGAAGGTTAAAAAACACATCTCCATGCTGAAACGTATGATTTCTAAACAGATAGGCTTCGCCTCTAAGGGCTACGCTATTGGGTTTATCCCTTCACATGCGCAGTCGATGAAGATTTTCTTTCCCGCCCTTGCAGCACGGGCCTCAACTACGTCCGCATTTACTGTATATATATGCAGCGGACCCGTAAATGTTCGCCTCCCACTTTTTCTTCAACTACGCAGTATGAAGACAATCTCAAGAATGTCCAGCGGTGCCATTGCCCCTCCTGCCGGACCGGCTACATCCTGCCGCTGACCTCCACCCCGCTGCGACCTGCCTCGGCGCCGCTCACGCCGGCCAGGCTTACCCGCCACGCCTCCTGCCAGTTCTGGCGCCCGCCTGTCGCCTAAAGAGCTAAACCGGCGGGCGGGCTTTTCTGGTTTGCCAGGCTAGCGGGACGGGATGGCAGTTGGGCAGACAGACGAAAACCGGCGACACCTTGGAGCCGCTGGCGGACGGGCGTTTTTCGACGAGCATGAGTCCGCTGGCTCTGTTCTCTCGACAGCGACAGCGCCTCCAGCACAACGGTTTTTTTTCCTCCTCCCCTTGGGAGGAATCCCCTCCCCTGGGGGATTGGGCCTGAGACGGCGATTGATGCTCTCCCACTGGACAGCCTCTCTTCCCTCCCCGAACGGCCAGGGCACCGCCGAGCGGCCTTCCCCTTTGCCCCAGTCGGCCCCACATCCACCGCTAAAGCTTTCTTCGCTGATCTGCCGAGATCATCAGGAAGGCGGCAGAGCTGAGAGGCATAGCACCCCCGGTGGAGCTGCCAGCCCCCCGCCTTGCGGCCTTCTGAGCGGTGATGTTTTTGTGCCCAGGAGCCGCCTTTTCACGAAGCATCCGCTCTGGCTTCACAGAGCCCAGAGCCATTTTTGTGGAGGAGGCTTTTCCCAGCCCGGAAACTGAAGGCTCCTGTCTCTCGCTACGCCCGCTTACCCGGTTCAAGGCGATCGGACCCAGGGGAGCCTGGCCCCATTCTGCTCGGGAGGGCTACTTTTTTCGCCACCGAAGCCCACGCCTCCCTCTCCCAGGATCCACGCCCAGTCACTGACCGGGCTCACTTCTGTGTGCTGCCCAAGGGCTGGCGCAAAACAACATCGCCTTACTGGCCCCGGGCCATGGCCACTACCCTGGCACTAACACCGAGAGGCAAGGCCATGACCGCCATCCTTACCTGACCACGGCGCCCACGGTGGCGCTTGTCCAGGGTCATGGCTTGGCAGACTGTGGCCCAGCGGAACATCTGGCTCCACATGTCCCAACTGCCAGCGAAATTAGACGCTGAAGTTGGTAAAACCATAGCCCCGATGGACTGTTTGGGCCCCGCCCTGCCCACCGCCTCATCTCCATCAAGCGGGCGGAAGACGCTGAGCGGCTTTTGGCTCTGGAAGGCAGCACCTCCACAGCCCCACCGCCGCCACGCCGCCACAAGAGGAAGCGCCCACAGAATAATAAGACATCGACTGCGGCTGCATCCTCCCAAGCTTCTGGCTTTTTGGGCCCCCACCTGGTCCCCCTCCGCAGCGACAGCCGGGCACCACACGGCCGGCAAACTGCACGAGGTTGGAGAACCATGAGAGCGCCCCACCTGGTCCAATCCGCCTCCCGAGCCACCCAGCAAGCGGCTACAACGGTGGCAATGACGGGACGCAGGGTCCCTCTGTCGCTGAGAGTCGGAAACACAACGGCCCTTTTAAGGGCCACTCCCTCCCATCTAAAGAGCCGTTTTCAGCCATTCATACAGCCCTTGTTTGCTCTGAAACAACGCCATGATATGACAGTCGCCCCCACTCACAGGCTGCCACACGCTGCAGCGGGCGCCACCCTCCTCATGCCGGGTAGCGGGAATGAGCGCCCACCCATTGTGGATGACGCCGCCAACCAACCACCTCCCCACGGCGATGCCGGGCGGACGGGGGACACATTGACCCAGTGGCCGCCCCCGCCCCACACGGCAGCGACCGGCCACTGCCCTTTTCGAAAAGCCCTACCATGGGCTGGGCGACACGATCACTGCCTCGCCCAGCGGCGGGATGGGCTCTGCGCCCCCTGCGCGCCATGTCGGGAACAACACTCAGACATGTGCTATCAGGGTGCAGCGCAGCATGGATTGGCTTGACAAACATGGACTCATGGATGTCAAAGCCGATAACACGGGTTACACACTCCAGTTCGCCTCCCCCGCCTCATTTTCTCGGGTGTGTTGGAGGCAACTGTATCATCCCTAGCACAGTCAGACGTGATGACGCCAGAGCTAGAAGGGCTGCTGACAAGCGGAGCCTTTTCCCCCCCTCCCGGGAAGAGAACGAGGGTTTTTTACTCCGCTACTTTCTCACCCGAAGAAGTCAGGAGGACTGCGTCCCATCCTTGACCTGTCACAGTTCAAATGATACATTATGGAGCGCACTTTTCCAAATGCCCACATCAGGCACTTGTTGGAATGTGTGCGCCACCACGAATGGTTTACGCCAGTGGATCTGAAAGAAGCTTACTTTCACGCCTAAATCATTCCTGGGCACAGGAAACCCCTGCGGTTCTCCTTCCAATGGGCCCGGCTCAAACCGGCTGCAGTTCGGTACTCACTACCCCGCACCTTTTCCAAGTGCATGGAAACGGCCCTCCAGCCGCTACAGAAGAGGGGCATCAGAGTCCTTTTTATTTGGACGATCTGCTCATTCTAGCCCCTCTCGAGCAAGCGGCGCTGCAGACTATAGAGGTTCTACAACACCTGCAAACGCTGGGTTTTGCCATAAATTGGCGGAAGAGCCGCTCTGGTCCCCGCATAATCGATTGGTTATCCGGGCGTGGACATAAAGTCGATCACCATGAGGGCCAGGTTGTCAGCACCAAGACAGGACGCCCTGACCTCTGTTGTCCCGCTTCAGGCCACACACGACAGTGTCATCGCTGTCAGTGATGCGGCTCCCGGCATGATGTCCGCGGACACACGGTGGTTCCCCTGGGTCTTTTCACATAAGGAAAGTCCAAAGGTGGTTTCTTCATGGACAGCTCGATCCCATTCGCCACAAATGGCGAATGCTGTCCATCCCTCATTCCCTCCTGTCAGACCTGGCATACTGGGGGAACCCCGGATCCTGTTCTTCCGGGTTCCCCAGGGCAGAGTGACGCCATATGTGACGGTGTACAGATGTGTCCCTCACTGGCTGGGGGGGGATGTGTGAGTCACAGGTGGTGGAGGGGACTGGCCCCCCCCCTCTCCCCACATAAACTGCCTGAGCTGTCCACGGTGTTAAAGTGTGAAACACTTCACCCCAGTGGTGACGGGGAGACATGTTGTCGCGGACAGGCAACATCACGGCGGCAGCTGCTCATAAACCGCCAGGGACATGTATACGCCAGCCCAGCTGTGGAAATAGCCAGACGCCCTGCTGTGGACGCACAGTCACCTGCTGTCCCTCAAAGCAGTGTAGGCCTATAACCCGATTCTTTCGAACGGGCGGCCGACCTGATGTCGAGGGGGGGCACAACGAGTGGAGATTGAATCACACTATTGTTCAAATGTTATGGAGCAGGTTCAGGGAAGCGGAGGTGGATCTGTTCGCTCCACGAGAAAAAACACACAGTGCACGGTGTTTTTTTTCCTTGAGCATGCGGGACAATTCTCCTTGGCGTGACGCCTTCTCCCATATGCTTTCTTTTCCTCCCTCTGATTCCTGGAGAGCATCCAGGAGAAGAATCTGTCAATGGCTCTGGTGGCACCGGAGCGCACGAGCGTCCTGGTTCCCGACCCTGTTCAGCTGCTGGTGGATCCTCCCCCTAGCAACTTCCGTGGCAGGGGGACGCACTGTCGCAGCTGAACAGCTCGATCTGTCATCACCCAGTTATAACCCAGAGACTTTGGGGCTGGTTGCTGAGCGGTAACGCTTACAGAGATTGTGGTGCGCACCATCCAGGGTCCAGAGCCCCTTCTAACACAGCATGTTACGCAGGGCGCTGGTCTGTCTCCCAGCGCTGGCGCACAGGGGGGGACGCGGATCCCATAGGTGTCCCCTGCCTCTCGTGCTGACGATCGCCAAACTCTGGTGGATAGCGATTTGACTCCATCTACAGTCAAAACATACGCAGCAGCCCTCATCCTGCCAGGAAGGCTAGAGTGAGGGAAGTTTTTGCCTATCCCCTGGTGAAACGCGTTTTCTGAAGGGGGTACGTCAAAAACCGCCTGTTCGCCCCCCCCCCCTGAAAGGGACCTAGCCCTGGTGCTCCGGCTCTGGGAAGCCCCCTTGAGCCTCTGGCACAGGCCAACTCTCAGAATGCTGTCGCTAAAACGGCGCCTCTCTTTGCCCTAACGTCGGCCAAAAGAGTGAGTGATTTATGTGCACTGTCGGTTTCTCCGTCCTGCCTCTCCATTAGAGGGACGGGAGAGCAACCACATTACAGCCAAACCCCTCCTTCACACCGAAGATTCTAACTAGTTATTTTCGGTCGAGGGTGTTTTTTCCCTCGAGGGTTTTTTTCCCCCGCCTCATGTCAACGAGGCAGAGGTGGCTTCCCACCGGTTGTGTCCGGTGTGTGCCCTGTCTCAATACATTTTACGCACGGCAAATATCAGGAAAACACAACAGCTGGTTGTGCATTATAGAGAGCACTCCCGGGGTCAGCCCTCTCAAAACAGCGTCTGTCTCACTGGCTGTGCGAGGCTATTACGCCGACATCCGAAGGCATGCTACGAAGGCTCTGTCGGCGCCTGCGGCTCTATTTAAAGGCATGGCAGCCTCCTGGGCTTCCCCGTGCCCTTTCATCCGCTTCTATGTGCGAGATGTGTCTGAACATGTGTATATGTTCTGTCCACAATCAACGTGTAATGCTGCGTTGGATGTGCGTTAAGAGGACAAGAAGCGGATGCCCGATTGTTACCAATCTAAGGCACCTAGTGCATGCCGCTGCAGTCTCACCCTGCTGTCTTCACCTCGCCTGTTTTAGGCGCATTGTGAGACGCAGTTTCTTGTAGTTTCATAACCATGTTACTTCCAGGCACCCCTATGCCACTAAGTGGTGCCGCAGCAACCTTGCTCTGCTGTCTTACCTCTCCTGTTTTGGAGTATGGTTGTGAGACGCAGTCCTTAATGTCATACATTGTCATATCATGTTACATGCACGGATTTGATGATGTCACTCCGTTGCATGCGTGATTTTTTCGCCCGCATACGGTCCTCCCTCCCTCGGGCGTCCCTTGCAGGGCCAATCACGCACAATTCCCATTACTCATTGAACTACTGCCATCACATTGTGGGCCTTATGAACTTTTCAGGCCACGACGTTAGCATGGCAGGCTTTATCAGAAGAATGACTCTGATTGAGCCTCTGTACATTGTTGTTGGGAAAATGTGGTCTATGTTCGGCTTGTGGACCGATACCGGTGTCGCAGGTGGCATTGACTACATCAGCTTCGCCCCTAACCCTTATTTTTGATATTTAATTATAGGTAATTTTGTTTTAGCCATGGGCAGAATGTTAATTTCATAGGAGATAATCCATAGTTTAGAAATTATAGTTCAAGCTAAAAATGTCCATGTTGTTAGGGGGGAAAATATGACAAATTGAATTTTGTACCTGACCACTGCCAGCCAAAGATAACATAAAAACAGTTCTAGAAGAACACATTCATTCTGTTAATATTCACATGGCTATCACCATAATATAAACATGCTTGCTCAGCATTCCCTTGAAGGGTCTCTAAAATTAAAAGCAGACCAGAACAGCCGTTCTTCCAAGCACACGGTGCTGCCGTTTTATTCGGTCTATTAATGTCTATTAAAGCAGTTTTCAAACTTTCTTGGCCCCAACAAAGGTAGTGATGTGAAAAATCAGTCACGCGTTTTGTTGGAGCCATATGTCAATAAAATTTTGTGGTGCTCCTAAATTTCTACACGACACCTGGCCTTGTATCATGGGACATAAATGGCAGACTATAAAAACCACTAGTGGATTTCAAATGTTTGTCCAGCATTGGCACCATGGCTGTGGCAGAAATGAAGTCCTTCAGGGTGTTGGGTCGCCCCTTAGTTTGCTGGAGCTCCCTGCTCATTGTCTGGCATTGACGCAACACAACTGCAACCTTCACAATCCCTTTGCAGGATTGTGGTGTGCATCGTTCGTGTTGGACTTTTGTATTGGGGGTTATGTTTTTGACTTATAACTTTCTAAATTGCAAATGTATATATCCATCCGGTCTCTCATAGATAGACCTTCCACCACAGCGCTGCACAGAAGGTCTGGCTAGTCCTTACAGTATTTTGGGAGAGGAAACAAATATTTGCCATTTCTATAGTGGAACATTTTGGGTGTCTTTTAACCTAATTGCCCAAAACTAACACAGACGGTTCCATAAAACAGCCTTTGCTAGTAAAATGAAGGATCAGGTCAGTAGTTGTAGTGAATTTTGATTCTTAGCGTTATTCTGACTAACCTTTGACAATCTGTAATTACCCATCAACAAACGTCCCTCTGATCTTAACCTTTAAAATAATTCATGATTTCTGCTGGGATAGTGTTAGTGGTGTATATACTGTGATGGTGGTAGTAAATAAAAGCTCTGAAAATGTTAAATAGCGAAGAAAAGATAAAAAAGTGTACATTTTGACGTTGGAGGACAACACAAGGGTTAAATTCAGGCATCATGTCTTCTGTGAGAAACCCTCTATCATTTAAAATACAGACTTGTCGAGATAAACCTTTAAATTTGAACCCCTTTCACAAGGTAACCTGACTAGACCAGTCATCCCATCTCGGTACTAGAGGAACAAATTACCACCGCCAACTTAAAACCTTTGAAGTTATAGCGCATAGTTTCTCTCCCCCCCATGATGAATTCTAAGTCGGCACGTCCATATGATACAAGCCTTCCGTGATGCCACAACCTCCTGAACATCATACTGAAAAATCCAGAGTTGTGTGAAGCTGATCGTCTTAATTAGCTTTGTAGCAACTCATTTGGCAACGTAACGGATGTTAATTAATATCAAAAAGTTACGCACTAAAACTTAAATCTGCAGATATCCCGAACCCGACACCCCCTACCCACTGCCCTCCTGTCCCCAGCGTCCTGTCAAACCTGAAATCACGGGCCGAATGTGAAAGTGCCCGCTGTTGGGAGGCTGGATGTAGCAGACAGGGGGACATTATCCTTTTACAGAAATGTATTGATTTATGGAGTTCATAATCTGCAGTGGCAGGGGGGCCGGGGGGATGTGGCTCATTCCAGCTTTCTGAGACTTACACTTTAATGAAGTAATTTATCTCTGATCTAAGGCTATCATGCTATCCATCCATTTACACACACACTTGCGCACAGACACACACACACACACACACACACTCTCTCTCTCTTGTCCTCTGAGTACAAAGCAAGATGAGTCAGGACAACTGCAATATAAAAAGCATAGATGACCCCATGCTTTTTGATATCTGCCATTGAAGTTGACCTCACCGAGACATTTCTTATTTGCAATAAGATGATGTAGCGCACTCTGTCGTTGATTCACTCTTGCATTTTGTACACAGCAGACTCCCCGAAGATTTACAGATAGGATGTATTTTGAAGTTGCTAATAGATAGTGGTAGATTGCAAGTGTATTATTACAGAAGATATCTTTTATCATTTGCCACTACAGGCAATAAATCCCGCTCACACACAAAAAGGGAGATTCACTATAAGTCAAAAGTTCTTGTTGGAACAGGGCTGGGCGAGGATACATCACGGATATGGCACACCAATTTATTTATCTAGGTTACTTAATCTTTTTACCATTTTCTTCATTACACACTGTGTGCTCTATCTGCTGCCCCCAGGTACTCCCAGTCCAAGAAGCTTTGTGCGATAAAGAAAAGAATGAATTTGGAAAAAATCTCACTCCCATATCTTGTAAACCTCTGGCACCCACTGTATCCTGCAAATCATGAATAATGCATGTTGAGCTCCCCATCTTGTTCTCATATGACCTATAGCCAAAATGATTATGCAGATTGAGGAAATAAATAAATAATCTAATGTTATAAATGGTCACCCGGGGGCATGGAAAAATACTGTGCCTTTATCAGTCTGTTGGGGGACAGGGTGAAGGCGTGTTTCTTCCTGTTATTTCAATTCTTTTTTGTGACTTTCGTAGAAGTGATTGGCCTGAATTAACACGCTAATGTGGTGGCTGTTGTTTGCACAGCCATTCAAAATGTAATTATTTTCAGCCTGGCGGACTGGCGACGGCAGCTGACGCCTGCAGCTCAAGGATTAGCTTGCCTAAATAAAGCTTCAGACACAGTCCTGCAGTTCGAGTCTGTGGCTGAGTGTAGAAAACACACACACACACACACACACACTCTGTTTATGCACAGCTTAGCATCGTGGTGTGCAATCACACCTACAGTTGGTTGTGTTTACTTTGAACCATACATAACTGCATTGTGATTTGGTTCAAATTGCATGTGCGAGCCAAATGGTTGAAATCACTCTCAGTAGTGCTTTTACTTTTCTGTCATTTTCACGTTAATGAGAAGCACGGTGGTGTGTGGTTAGAAGAGACAAAATACTTGGACACATGCCTCTGGTTGGTTTTGTGTTTGGCAAATTACACGAGATGCTTGGACAGAAAAGATTTTTGTCATCATGTTGTTCTTGTGGTGTCTTTTTTATTGTATGGAGCTGGTATTGCAAAACAAATTCCTGTCTATGTACAATAACCTGTTTTTTTTATCTTATTTTATCTTATGGTGAAAGTTTATGCATACATTTGTTCATGACCTGCGTTAATCTTCTTTTCAACTTAATTAGTTGATTTCATCCTTCTGGTTTGCGCTAGCTAATTCCCGGGACCCGCAGTTCATTTTTTAAAAGGCTCGAGTCAGTCCGCAGAGCCCTTCGGCTACACACAGCAATGATTGCTTTTTTATTTAAAATGTATTAATATTGAACATGTCACGTTTACAAATTGCATCCTTGGCGACCCAGCAATGCACACACCAAGTGTGACGTAGTTCCCGAAGTGCAAGACAGACAGGCTACATGTGTATATTGGTATTTATTTGGTCATTTTGATGCTTTAATCCTGTGTTGTCTTCTTGTCAAAATTGAAAATCAACTCTTTTTTTCGATGTTTTACATTTCTTACGATTTTGTCCCTTTTTTTATAACACTTTTGACACTTTTTTTGATGTTTCCAACACTACATAACACTAACTTATTAACTTTAGTTTTACAGTTATTTTTGGAATGTATGGTCAATAAACCTCATTTATAGGAAATTATACCTAATTTTTGATTTAGAAAAGCAGAAATTAGGAATTATTGAGACTAAAATTAAAGGAATGGATGTTGATGATAATCACAGACTGGAATATGTCAACTTTTACTCAATACTATTTCAAAAACACTTCCATTTGTTTTACAATGCTATAAAATTGAATAAGACGCCCCAAAATTAATGAAAGTAGAGATTTGTACTTGGCAAAGAGCGTTGGGTGGAATCAATCATGTTATTTTGGGGAATTAAAAAGAACATTGATATAGGACAACATGAGGACAACATGAGGACAACATGAGGACAACATGAGGGACAACATGAAGACAACATGAAGACAACATGAGGGACAACATGACAACATGAGGACAACATGAGGACAACATGAGGACAACATGAGGACAACATGAGGACAACATGAGGGTTAAGATGTTATTGATGCTCTGTTTTGTACACTGGAAAATGTAAAAGTCAGTCGCTAGTGACTATTGTTGGTCTTCTGGCCCGCTGGTAGTTAGGACTCGTTTTTTTTGTAACTCTATTGTGTGCTTTGTAAAACCAATTGCCAGACCAGGGACAAAATAAAGATGAACGTTAAAGTTGCAGTGTTTTGATTTATTACACTTTTGGTCTAACACACTGGTCTACATTTGTGTGTGAGGTAAAGATTGAGGTAGATCTTAGGGTTAAATATAAAACAAGACCTTTTTCTTCCAGCAAGTAAAAACAGGCAGTAAAAAAATAACCATGTAGAAAACTTCTAAAGCCAAGCCACTTCATTAGGTACTGTTGTGGAAGGTTGGTGAATGGCGGACACTAAAAGTTTTTGATGATTTAATAAAGTCAGAAATGCACAAAAACAAATGAAACAAGCAGGAAAAAATAAAGTCCAAAAATAAAATCCAAGTAAAGAAACAGAAAACTCAGACGCACTAACATGACCCAGGAAGACTAACAAACAGCTCAAAAGACAGGGTGGGGGGGGGGAGACACAAAGACTAAATCCAGAGGGTAACGAGGTAACAAGACATCAGGTAATCACAAGAGCGGGAAAACACAGGAAGTAAAACTAAAGAGCAGAGAAAACCAGACTATCAAAATAAAACAGGAAACAGAACATACACTCAGAAGAGACCACAAGACAGAAACCACAAATAGACCAAGACAAGGGTCCAACCAAGGACTAAAACATATACAAGACCAAAGAAATTAACACAATCACCAAACCATAACAGGTACAGTTGATCCAATACAACCTCTCTGCCATACATTCTACATACAGTATTCATTTGACTACATGTGTATTATTGTGGTTGTAGTTTGCAGTCATGTTGACCTGGACTGCATTATATTGAGGTTTTTCTAATATTTTGGCCACACCATTTCCATAGAGTTAGGGTTACTATTTCAATAGAATGTCCTCCAACTATGAATCAATAATAAACAAAAAAGAGGATGTTTACAAACAAGAAATAATTAGCTTCATAAAAGTAGAATTCATTACACATCACATCATATTACATTGTACAGGAGTACTGAATGAAGTTGTCGCTGAGTGTAGGACGTGAAACAAATTATTACATATGGGCTTGGAGCTGAGAGCAGTATAGTATATGATTTAGCATAATAATCCAGCCTTTTTGTTTAACGGGAACCTGCAAGATTTTAATATGCATCTAGCAGTGAGGTGGAGGTGCTACTCTGCTCTCTGAGCTCGGAACACCCAGGTTATAAAAATCATCAAAATATGCACTTGATCAGCAGCCTTTGGCATTGTTATTGGCGCTAAGAGTCTAAGAATCGAAACGCCCTGGGCCGGGCCTGTTGACGCCACTTTTGACGCAGTTAGGTTAACCCTTGTGTTGTCTTCCCGTCAAATTGTTGACACTTTTTATCGATGTTTTTAACTTTTTCTCACATTTTCTTACATAACACTAACTTATTAACTTTAGTTTTACAGTTATTTTTGGAATTTATGGTCAATAAACCTTTTTTTATGGGAAATTATACCTAATGTTTAAGTTAGAAAAGCAGAAATCAGGGAGCCCAGATAGCTCAGTGGGTAGAGCGGGCGTCCATAAATGAAGGGTTACTCCTCGAACCAGCGGGCCCGGCGTTTACCTCCCACCTACGCCCCTTTGCTGCATGTCATCCCCCCTCTCTCTCCCCTTTCATGTCTTCATCTGTCCTGTCAAAAATAAAGGCCAAAAATGCCTCAAAAAATTATCTTAAAAAGAAAAGCTGAAATTAGGAATTATTTAGACTCAAATTAAAGGAACGGATGATTGTGGGTAATCACAGACTGGAATATGTCAACTTAATGACATAATTAATAAAAGTAGAGATTTGCCAAAGAGCGTTGGGTGGAATCAATCATGTTATTTTGGGGATTTAAAAAGAACATTGATATAGGACAACATGAGGGCAACATGAGGACAACATGGGGACAACATGAGGGCAACATGAGGACAACATGAGGGCAACATGAGGACAACATGAGGACAACATGAGGACAACATGAGGACAACATGAGGGCAACATGAGGACAACATGAGGACAACATGAGGACAACATGAGGGCAACATGAGGACAACATGAGGACAACATGAGGGCAACATGAGGACAACATGAGGGCAACATGAGGACAACATGAGGACAACATGAGGGCAACATGAGGACAACATGAGGACAACATGAGGACAACATGAGGGTTAAGGAAAAGATGGTGGGTGGGCTTATAAAACATACGTAACAAGAACGATAAGAACAGGAGGGGGTTAGGGTTAACGCAATCAGCACAGCATGCCGCTTTCTGTTGCTATTTGTATTTTATTGATATTGATAATTGACTGATGCACTCCAATTTCTTGTGGGGGGGAAAAAAATATTTTGCACTGTTTATGCAGTCCAAATTACTTTGTGCTGAACTGAGGGTAGAAGCCCTCCAAACAGGTTATTTTGTCCCTAACCATACAAACTAACAGAAAGCCCTTTGTCAATTAGCTCGCTGGATGGCTTGGTGACATCACTGTTAAGCTGTAGATTTGTGTGACATAACCAACCAGGTAATCACCGTTCCAAACTCGGCAAACATTTATTTTATCAGATCATCTGCTCTGGAAGAATTTGAAGCAGACCTAACCCATGTTCTGTTTCCTGTAATATATAGAGCTATATATAAGTATTTTGATTATCAGCCATACTTTGTAAACCATCCAAGGTATGAGATTGTGAAACAAAGTTTATTCTCCTGTAGAAAACACAAGTAAGGTTTTTAATCTCCAATTGGTGGAGCTCACTGTTTCCATGAAAACCACTTTGCTTCCCACAAATGGTTTTAATGGTTTAGTGGTGAGACGCTACCACTGAAGTCTATGATTGTTTATGTGCATACACAGTCTTGTACCTTTGCCTTTTTGGACACTTTCTAAATGTTATTTTGCACCAAATTAAATCTTGTAGCTGGTTGTCTTCTTTCCAGGCTTAAACGTCTTTATATACGTGTTTTCTGACAGGTCAATGGAGATGTTAGATGAGGGAAATCACAACCAGAGCCGTCCAAAATGTTGGCAGTCACAGTTGAGCTCTGTAACACATGTGAACAATTATTAGGATTTTTTGCTCTGCCAGCCATCAGTGAGGCTAATAGACGGCGACAAGTCGATTCAATCCCATCCATCCGTCCAACACATTGCTTAGCAACAGAAAGATGTAGTATGTCACTTCACACGTACTGGCCAAATAACCGTGAACGTTGTTGTGGGTATTCAGAATCTTTAGTGAATCACCATGCTCTTTGGTGACCTCATGACCTGTGTATAGTCCTGCCATCAGTACAAAAAATGTTTTTTACACAAGAAATGATATTAAACGGTCAGATTGTCATGAAATCCAGTAGACAGTTATATTTGCCAGTGAATACAAATACACGCTTTCCTCCAGCACCACCTTCAATCCGAAAGGTCAACCTTGCTCATAATATACGTCAGAACTTTATTGGCATACTGCAACACAGTTCACTGCTCCCAAGTGGTGACCCTTTATCCCTGTGTTAAAATCAATAAACCATTACTGTATCAGTGATGACACATTGTCCAATTACCATAAACAATTGAGCTTACTGGTGAAAGATTGAAAGGCAGCCTGCACACTGTATGCCAAAAGGTCTGACTCTCTAGCCATGGTGGATGATGGAAGGCAAAGGAAAGAATCTCCTCAAACATATTGGTCCTGGTGTGGGAACTCCTTCTCAGTTCAAGTTTAGTGCGTAGTTTCTTTCTCCCCCATGAGGAATTCTAAGTAATGACAACAAAACTTTAAAAAAACGTTTGATACAAGCCTTCCGTGATCTTGCACCACCCCCACCCCTCCTCCACACATTTGCTAGTAGCCAAGAAGGACACAGCGGATCATAAAAAACATGGACTCTTCAGAAGAGGTCATAGTTATATTAAGAAATCCAGAGAGAGTTGAGTGGAGCCAATAGTCTTAGTTAGCTTTGTATCAACTACTTTGGCAATGGAATGTAACAGACGTTCATTAATATAAAAATGTTTTGCACTAAAGCATTAACTCATTCATTGCTGTATCTATTACATGGGTGTCTTGTGAATTGTCACAGATACTGTCTATTTGTCACGCAAAAGTGGCTTGATGGTGTTTTTTGCCTCCAACGTTGCCTTCCAGGCAACCCTAACCTTAACCCTAAACATAACCATTGCCACGCTGCCTGGAAGCAGATGTTGGGGGCAAAAAAAATAACCCAACACCGCAAAAGTGTGGGTTCTGATTTACCAGCAGTAAAAGTACTTGCACTGTTAAAAATTCAAACGCCATGGGAGAACTTTTTATACAAAATAGTAGGGATAAAATTTACAGCACGACATAAAAATACTTCAAAACTAAAACAAATAAAGGACTATTAATAGTTGTTCTTAAAAAAAATGGAGCAACTGTCCATTTACAAGAGTATATGGGTAATAAATTGTGCAAGACAACTAAGCGGTTGCTCTATTGGACATGGTAAGGTGTCTCATATTAACCCTCCTGTTGTCCTCTGAGTTTCTGTATCATAGTTTTTTCAACCAAAGAAATAAAGTGGATGGTTCACTTGTCACATGTAAAATAAATGATTAGTTCATCAGTTTTATTCAATATTATAGAATTTGAAGAAAAGATTATTTCATATGAAATTATGTTGAAATAAGTGACAATTGTCAAGAAAAGCAACAAAACTTCTCAAAAAGCACAGATTAAATCAACATAAACATCGGGAAAATTGACTAAAATGTCCAGAAAAAAGTGGCAAAAAGACCAGGGTAAGCGACAAAAGGAAAAGATAACCAAAACGATGAAGAAAAAGTTTTAATTTTATATTTTGAAAAAAATATAAATATATATATATATCTATATATATTTTGACATAAACGATGGAAAATGAACCCACTATCCATGTGTTTGACTTGCTAGGTGCCTAGCAAGTCTACTGACAGACTTCAGTATGTCCAGAACTCTGCGGCCAGGATGCTCACCCACACCAAACTTGGACTTCACAGCCTCGTGTGTCAGTCACCATCGCTCTGGAACAAGCTTCCTCTTGCTATTTGCTCTGCCTCCTCTATTAGAACCTTTAAAACCCAGCTAAAAACATACCTCTTCACTGAGGCTTATGGAGTTTAATCTCTCTTGGCTTCACACACACCTTCGCCTCTTAACCCCCCCCCCACCACCTTGTTTGTTAAGCGTCCTTGGGTTTATGAAAGGTGCTATATAAGTCAAAGTTATTAGTATTATTACTATTATTATTATGTGTGACAGAGAGAAAGACAGACTTCTTAGTCCATTGTGGATGAAGGAATATCTAATTCCGTCTTTCTGAGATAAGAAGCTGCTGGATCTCCAATATTATGAGTTCAAGAAAGGAAATGTATACTTTGAAGAAGCAGAAAGTAATATCCTGTCCAAAGGTGCACCAGAACAAGAGATGGGATTCAATATCACCATCTTCCTTCTCTCCAACATATATATCAGAATTTTCTATTTAATGTCTTCTCAAATTCTCTTCATGTCTGTGTTCCTACTAACTTGCTTTTCTTTACCAGAATTTTCATTATGAGCAAAATGAAGGGAACTTTTAATTAAATTCAATTAGGTGAAGGTTGTAATTGAGGGATGTAAAAATCATTCTTGTACTTTTTTGGTTGTGGTTGCCAGGCAACAATTTAGGAATGTCTTTGTCACATTCTCTCATTAGCCCCTTGATCGTTGAGCTGGCACGAATATTTGTAATACATATACAGGATATAAAAAATAATACATCTCTGCTGGTATAAATTGTTTTGATGCCGAATATAGGCTATATATGTATATAGGTGATTTTTTTGCATTTTGTTGTTACACCCCTGGTGGTCTATATCCACGACGTTCCACTTCCGGGACTATTCGTCGTGGGAAATTCCGCAGGATGTCACAGTCCGACCAGATGTCAGTCACTAGCCACAGGAAGGAAGTTCTTTTGGTGGAACATGTGATGTGATTCAAATACATTCAAAAGTAGTTTCGTCCGAGTTTTCTGTTGACAACTGAAACGATATACATATATATATATATATATATATATATATATATATATATATATATATATATATATATATATATATATATATATATATATATATATTAACCTACAAGAAGCCGGAAGTAAGGACAGAAGTACAATGAGTCGTTACCATGGAGATGATACACCATCCGTTTGCATTGGCGTGCACTGGCAGGTTTCACACCGACGCGTTATAAGTAGCTGCAAGTTAAAACTCATCTATTTTGCAACAGCACCCGGGCTCCATGCCCATGACAATTGTGATTGGTTTAAAGACATGCCAATAAACCAGAGCACATTTTTCTCCCATCCGGGAGTGCTGAGTGGACTAGCCAGACCTTCCTCCACAGTGCTGTGGAGAAGAGTTTGGCCAAGCAAGACTACTCAACAGTACACTGCAGTTGTAGTGGGCAGCTCCCAGTTGCCAACAACAGTAGCTGTAATCTCCAGGCACCCCCTCCCCTGTTCCTAACCCTCCTCCACTATGAAGCTCATCAACAGAGGTTAATGGTATTTTCCCTGCAGTCCACACCGAGAGCTTAACGTGGTGTTAGTAATTACACATGGTGCTTATACACACCGACAAAGACTCAGAGACACACATATGTTACACAAAGAAGCACAGCCCAAGAATAAAGCACATGCATTAACAATCAGTCAAGCTCTTTTTTACAGACAGTTTATATGTTTTTCATCAGTTTCTCTTTCTCACACACACACTCTCACACACATGCAAACACACACACAAGCCAGAGGAAAAGGCACTGAAAGAAAGATATACGAATACAGAGGCATCTCCCTTGGTGAAGATGGAAGACACACAGTCTCAAACTGTCTCTCACTGCTAGATGTCATAATTGTCTGAGGGTCTATTGATTTGCTGTCACTCACGGCGGAGATGCAATGTGTAAATTGGCTGCTTGTCACTGTTATGAGGCATTAGTCTGCTGGTCTGGAGGGATGCTAACCTGCAAGATTATAACGCACAGCCAAACACACCCCAGCCTGTACACACACACACACACACACACACACACACACACACACACACACACACACACACAGCCGGAGCGGCCTACCATATGTCGTCAGGTGCGTTTGTTTTACCCCAGTCAAGATCAAAGTTGTTCAATTTATGGGATTGTTCCAGATGTCTGTCCCCGTCCTCTGTCTGTGTGTTGGCGTTCTAACCTCTGGTGGATTTCTGAGGACTATGGTTACCTGGGACTATGGTTAGACAGCTGGTCCTCTGAGACTATGGTTACCTGGTCCTCAGATCTTTGGGTAAATCCAGACAGCTAGCTAGACTATCTGTCCAATCTGAGGACTATGGTTAGGTCCTCACTCTGCAGGGTAAATCCAGACAGCTAGCTAGACTATCTGTCCAATCTGAGGACTATGGTTACCTGGTACTCAGATCTCTGCAGGGTAAATCCAGACAGCTAGCTAGACTATCTGTACAATCAGAGTTTTCTGTTGACGACTCAAACTACTCCAGAGGTACAAATGTTCCACCAAAACAAGTTCCTTCCCCAGACTATTTAGCAGAGGCACTGTGGCCCGCCCACAACAATTGTGATTGGCTTAAAGAAATGCCAATAAACCAGAGCACATTGTTCTCCCATCCCCAAATGCTGTGTGGACTAGCTAGACCTTCCTCTGCAGCGCTGTGGCAGCTGATCTGTGTGAATGTGACGTTCCTGCAAAAGAGAGACTGCCTCTCAGTGAACCATCCATTGAAAGGTTAAATATAGTATTTTTCACAATCTTTCCAAAAACACAGGCGGAAGTTCCCAAACACAGAGGCAGGGATGATGAAAGTGAGAAGTAGGCTCCTATGTCATAGACTTCAATAGAAAAGTAGCCCCATGCTGGGAATTAGACAGAATGCAGATATAAGGAGCTTTTGCACCAGCTTCACTTTTTAGACCCTGAAGATTTGTCCATCATTATCATACTGTCTGTCTTCATGTCTTGTTTCAGGTTGAGACCCATTTTCTTAATTAAATCAAACAAAATCAGTATTCAGCTGTAACCATATTACTTTATTTTTTATTACTGCTCTTTCACAGAAACTTCCCAGTTTCAAGCTCTGCAGACTCGGTGTGACAGCTCCAAATTTTCAACAGTTTAGTCATCTCCAAATAATCCTTTATTGTCGTCTGCTCTGGCCTTTTTTTTCCTTTCTACTGCTCATTTGAGAGGCTGATGGGTGGGAGATAATGAAGGCTAATGATCTGTCTGAATGACTGAATGTGGTAACATACAACATAGAGCAGTCTGTCTGTCTGGTGACTTTTTACAGAGGTCTCATTTTTAAAGAACACTGATTTCTGACAAGACATTCCACAAAACTATTATTTTTAGTCATTAAGTTATTATGACTCTTAATCAAATGGTCTAATGCAAAAAATGAGTTGCAGTGGGATGTCACATATTGCGGGCAAGTTTAAAGATAAATCAATTTAATCAAACTACAATACAGACACTATGCACTGTGTCAGAATGTGGGCTGGAAGTGACAGGACAAACATTGGCTTGTCTATAAAATGACACCGGCAGTGGTTGACAGTTTGTGATGAGGGGATCAAAGAAGTGAGAGAAATGGAGAGTGAAAATAAAAGAAAAGCTGTGCAAGAGTCCAAAGATAACGACAAGCACCACGGTGTCCATTAGAGAATACTGTATTTATCTTTCAGACCAAAACAATCTGTAGTGTCCATCACACCGGGAGGCAGAACTGGCATCTGGCGGCGTTAGCAATTAATGTGTGAGGATGGCGCAGCCCTCCATCAGTCTGCTGTAACTAGCTGGCATGTGGAGAGCTCCTCAGCAGATGTGATACAAGAATTCATTAGCGTCCCCTGTTCCTCATACTTGTCCTAAGAAAGCTATTATCCAACAAGCTAAAAAAAAAATCCTGTCACCATCTAGCAATGTCTGTTCCTGCTTATAAACACATTCTGGTTCTCTTTTTGCTCCAAAGAACAATTCCACAAATAAACTATTCAGTACCTTTGGTGCAGGTCATGACATTCAGCAACAAATAAGGCCCAAATGTTTTTTTTGCAGGTGTTACATTTCATTTTGCGTCCTTCCTCCTAGTCCCTCCTCCTAGGAGTATTGGTATATTGAGTAAAACTAGATACATATTCAACCAAAATACACTACATCCTGTACACTTATTTTACCATGTGTTATACTGTGTGGAAGTTTGGGGAAATACCTACAAAAGTAACTTACTTAATAGTTGCACAAAATCAGGATACCATATCACACTGGGTACTTGAGCACAGTAATCATCTGTTTTTGAATTCATACTTGCCGAAATTTATGGACATTGTTTCATTCAAAACATAGGTATCGGGAAGCAAAAAATGCTATCAGATCATCTCTAGTTTCAGACAAATGTAATGCCGAGATGACGCACATCAGGCTCAGGTTCGGGGGGGGCATGGAGGCATTCCAGTGGTTCTTTCCTTCTTTTTTTGCATTTTAAGAAATTATATAAATTACAATCATAGTTTTGCTGAAGTTACAATGCATACAGAATGCATACAGAAACAATAAACATAAAAAGACAATAGAAGAAAAAAAGTAACAATTATATTAATTTAAATATATACAAAACAACTTTTTTCAGGGTTAAGTCAATGTAGTAACTTATGCTAAACACCTAACCTGCTCGGGAACAGGTGAGAATCTTTATTTAAATTAAATATCAAATATTTTGACAGTTTATTTAATAGAATTTTCCCAGAAACCACATATAACCTTGCATGACCAAAATGTACTGCATGACTGTGGTTTGCCATCAGCTCACCCCAACCGCTCCAACAACTTGAGGTCAAGTTTGCTTTGTACTTACTTTATATGTGGGGTGTTGGTTCTTCCCAAGCGGATCGCAAGGCAGTGATTGGTGGGGATTTTTACAGGATTACAGCAGCTACAAATGACTGATCTTTTTCAGAGCCCATAAGTTATTGCTGTCGGGGTGTGAAGACCATTTCAAATAAGATATGAAAAAGGGGTATATTGAAAATATTACCAACCCTGCCTTTAAGGCTAGAATAAACATACTTCCTGAATTGTGAATGTGAACACACCACACAGACACATTCTGAGGAAACTGCAGTTGCTTGCCAGGGTAGCAGGGTGCCATCTGCTCAGTTGCAAGACTGTCCATCACCAAGAAAAGCCAATCAAGTGGCTCGACTGTGACGAGGTTACACCATTGAGCTTGCTGCACCAGATGGAGAAGAAGAGCCCTATGTAAACGGCACTAAAATGCACTCAGAAACTCATCTTCAGCAGCATACTGTACATCTAGCAGCATGACGACACACCACGGCTCCACTCTGGCCCATCTGTCATCACTGGACGGAGTAATGTAGGTGTGGATGTACTCGAATAAGGGTTGTGTGTGCTGTGAGATGCATTAGATACATTCCAGTGCACATATGTCAGTCAAACCTGATCCATTTTTGAGTGATTACAAGTTGTGATTACATAATTTGTGCTGATTACACATTGGGACCATATTCCACAAAGCAGCCTGCATGCATTGAGATTATTCATGTCTTGTCTGTCAATCATCCAATCAGTCCATTCCTTTGTCAACAGAGTTTGATCAAAGTTGCTGTGTTTGTTCAGGTTGTGAACAATTCAAGAACAATTAGTACATATAGCTATGAAAAGTAGTGCACTGTAATTCATGATTTATATGCATTCCCTCACCACATTGACTGCCGCTGTAAGACCGCGAAGACCTGCGTAGGGAGCAGGTCGGGGTGGGTTGGTGGGTCATAAAACAAGTGGGGGAGCAGAGTTTGGGTTGCTAAAGAAGGTAAGGGGACAAAACAAGACTTCCACCCAGGAGTCCTACTTATCACAATCTGTTTTCTTAATCTTTGTCTTAGTCCTTTTGGTGCCTTAACCTTACCTGTCTTCACCGCAGGACAGTCACCTTCTGTCGGCTTAACTCAACTGCAAAGGACGCTGAAACGACCGTAACCTCACGCTGACCACTTGTGTACCATTTTCTCATTTTTCTGAGCCCCCTAGATGGGGCTCTCTGTTCAACAAAGGGTTGAAAACAGAAAATTACCATTCCTTTAACCTTGTTCTTTGAACAGAGAGCGCCATCTAATGAGCTGAGAAAATGAAGTAAGTGGTTCATGAAGCGTCATTTGGCCACTACCCAGTCACCTTTTCTCAGCTGAATTTCACTATAATTAACTGTAATTTTGTAGTTTATGATATGAATTGCTGTGCATATGTTTTCGTACAATATCATACGAACCCGTTCATGAGAATGAATTGGTATATTTGTGATCCTGGGAGGATGACTGATGGGTTACTGAATGGGCCTACCACCACCAGAGCCTCGGTTTTAAGTGGCTGTTAACATTTATTTTTAATAACTACAAAGAGACTTAAATGAAACCTTAAATGGATGCTAAATGACCACGAAGAAACACAAAACAACTAGTCTATACCCACCGTGTTCCACTTCTGAGATTGCTCCGATGCCGCCAGATTTTACGCCAAATGTCCCTCTTTCTGGCGGATGTCCATCCCCTTCCTCTGTCTCTGTGTTGGCGTTCTAACCTCTGATGGATTTCTGAGGACTATGGTTACCTTGTCCTCAGGTCTCTGCAGGGTAAATCCAGGCTGCTTGCTAGACTATCTGTCCAATCAGAGTTTTCTGTTGACGACTAAAACTACTTCTGAACGTACACATGTTTCACCAAAACAAGTTCCTTCCTGAGACTATTTAGCAGTGGCACCATGGCTCCATCCGGCGCTTAGCACCGCCCAAAGCCATTGTGATTGGTTTAAAGAAATTCCAATAATCCAGAGCATGTAATGGTCCCATCCCAGAATGCTGTGTGGACTAGCCAGACCTTCCTCCCCAGCGCTGTGGAGGAAGGTCTGGCTATGCGAGACTAGAAAACAACCAAAAAGGCTGAACAACCACAAAACGTCCAACAAAAACAAGCTGAATGTTGGCCCAAAACCTAGGCCATTCATCATTACGTGATGCGGCTCTTCATCAGTGCTAATGAGGAAGCACAGTGAGATCTGAAACAGGTTTAATCTGTGTTTCAGCTCTGTTTGAGCCGTGCCATGCACGCAGGTTTTCTGTGTAAATCCAGTCGTTCCGTCACCTCTCCAGCTGACTCACTGCTGTCTTCCTCATCAAATCCCACAAACAAGGAAAGCCAGGGATTAGTCCCAGCTAAATACAATAAGCCCATTTGATAATCACGGCTTCTCCCCAATCTCCGGTAATTAACAATGGATGTGACGAAATTAATCTACATGAATGCCTGTAAGTATCAATTGGTGTTATCAGCATCGCATGAATGGGTTTTTGTTGCTGCATTTCATGGCCTTTGTGGCAGTAAACTGTTTGATCTAATGCCAGCACATTGATAAGCAAGGTGGCTGAATATATATATATACATACACACACCTGTTTTGATGTTATCTGTTGATGTATTTGTCCGTGCATGAAAACGACTGGGAAAACAAATCAACCTCATGGGACAATACCGTCGCTGCGTCCGGAGCTTGGCGCCACCTAAGACGATTGTGATTGGTTTAAAGAAATGCAAACAACTCCTGACCATTTTGTCTCCTATGCAGGAGTATATGTGTGACCAGGGTGCCAAGCGGTGGCCCGGCTGATTTAGTAAAACCTTTGTCTGACAACGCCACCTAGTTTTATATAGAGACTAGGAACTCTTAAAATATAATTGCAAAAACCATAACCAAACACAAATTACCTGCACAAATGATATGCTCCTGTTGTCAGACCTTCCTCCGCAGCACTGTGGTATATACAAGATGTGCAAAAGCTTTGGGAAATCATTTCCTTGAGTAATCACTGAGTCATTTGTATGCACATACATATGGAGCCTGTCTGATTATCTCGTGAGACATCTGACCTTGAGTTACAAAAAAAATGTGGTGTCGTCAAACACACCTTTGCATAATTTATTCTTTTCCGTAATTGTTTTCCGGACACTCATTTAGACGGGGCGAGGAGCATTGTGATCAGCTGTTCTGAATGATTAACTTGAAAACACTTTTAATGGATTTAATAATAATTGGTATTATGTAGGTCATTAAATACATTGTGTCCAGTTAAAGGCATATTGAGAAAAATATTGCATTTATCTTTACACTCATGCCATGATGTTAATGGGATTTTCATTTATTCATTTATATATAATGTACGCCTCGGGAACCACCAGTCGGAGCTGGTTGATGTGGCTCGGAAAAGGGGAGTTTGGGGTCCCCTACTGATGCTGCTCCCCCCAACACCCTATACCGGATAAGCAGACGAAGATGGATGGATGGATAAAAAATGTTTGTACATAGAATATGATTTACTGAGTCACAAGTAAAATACTACAAAGTAAGCTAAATAAGAACTAATGGCACTGAGGTAAGAGGAGAGGAAGAGAACATGCCTAATCCAGATTTCTGTAGAAGCCCTCAGTGTAACAGAATCCACTTCATTTCAATTGGAGCTGAGAGTGATAAACAATCTGAATAATGTTCCTGAAGTGGTCTAATCTCTTTAGGACAGAGAGAGCTGGAGGATGGAGGGCAAGATGGGTGAAGAGGCTTGTTAATTTCATCAAAATGGTGGCTTGAGGAGTGGAGGAGTCTGGAGATTCAGCCTACATGTGGAAAAGAACCTCCTTCTTCCTTTATCCTGTTACACATTACACTGTCTCCCACTGCTCAGTCTAATGCTTAAACTCAACTATTCTTCCTACACTTAGACAAATAGCCACGGAGGGTGTTCACGCTGTCCCTGAGTGTATTTGTACCTGATATGATATGATATGTGAAACCAATATAAACCTTTTATTAACTCTGGTCCAGTCAGTGTTATCCATCTTAGATATGATGAATATGATGCAGTTTGTTTGGTTACGTATTTAATAAAAAAACTTTAACAAGCAACTGAGTATCCATGATGTTCTACTGAACTGATCTGATGAGTGATTTGGGTAGAATGATATAGTAAATTACTTAAATATGTTTGTAAGAAAGCACCTCAGGGTCTAAGAATAAGATGGAGAGGGGGATGGACAAAAATACTCCTAACCCTAACCCCTGAAATAAACAAGCTCTCGTTTTACCATTGAATCTACATTCCACCCATCACCCATGGTCATGAGCTTTGGCTAGTAAATGAAAGGATGTAACAGAGGATTCAAACAAAAATGTTATTCCTACATAGGGTGACTGGGCTCATCCTCAGGGAATGAGAATCGAAAGTATGGGAATTGAAAGTAACTCGGAGTAGAAGCGCTGTTCCTTTGCATTGTAAGTAGTTTGTGGGTTTGGCATTTAATTAGGATGCCTCTTGGAGCCTCCATTTGGAGCTTTTCTAGGCATATCAAGGAGGAAACCACGGAGTAGACCCAGAACACATTGAAGGATTACAGTATATCCCATTTGGCCTGGGAACAACCCAGGAGGACATGGTTAGCCATCCCTATTTAACATGAGGGTCCACGGTGGACAGTAACTGATTACATCGGATGAAAATGTTTTCTCTGCCCAAAATTTAAAATTGGGTTTATGGCAAGGTTAAGATTAGGCAACAAAAACACTTTGTTAAAGTTATGGAAATATCTTTTCAACAGCCTGAACATCATGACATGCTACACATTCTTTCTGACTTTCATACCCATTTGTAGTACATCTTTAGTACATGCTACTAAACACATTATAAATTGCAAGGTGTGGAATCGTCCAATAAATTAAAAAAAAAGTCCTAGGGATACTAAATGAAAGAATATGACCATGTTTTCAGGATGTCAAAGGGTGGCTGGGCTCAGTTTTAGGGAGCGGATAAGAAGCCTTGGCACCTTGAACGCTGCTACTTTGCATTGAAACGCATATCCAACTGGGACCCTGGACTTGCTGCAGGGAATAGATAATTACCTCTGAGAGCTGCTGCTCTAGAGTTTTGCTCAGCACTCACCCCCTGAGCCGAGGAGCCGTTCATGAGCTCACACCCACACTGAGACTGAGATTTTCCATAACACTGGGATATGGGAATCCGGAACCTCTTCTTCTTTCCTGTTCTAGACTCTAATAATCAGGCTATAGATGGTACCAATATCCAAATGTATATGTATTTGTGTGCATTTCCCCAGAAATTAGGAAACATAGGGGTGGGGGGGCTCTAACCAGACACAAAGCCATGTTCCAGACCACTGGGCAAACAGGATGCCCCAGATGTGACCAGCTTGTATTGAACAAGAAGTTGGCAGCCAGTAATTAACCTCTGTGACTACGCTGACCCTTCCTGCAGCTGCTTCTCAAACCTGCCAATGCTTTGTTGGTTTTTGTGATGTGGTAGCAGGATGTGTTTAGTTTGCATTAATAACAGAGACATTTCTGTATTTCTACCTGTTTTAGTTAGTTACTAATGGTAACAACTGTTTTTTATATTGGTCCAGTATTGAGTGAGAATGCTGTAACCGGCAGCCACCTATAGGACAAATTCACACCATCAATTGCAACTTTAAGGCTGGACTTTTGTCATTCTTTTTATCAGGTTACTCCAATAAGGCATCATCATATCTGAAAGAGCTCTTAGTACCCTATTGCCCAACATGAACACTGCACTCAGGGTTCAGGAATCAGGGTTTCTGTGCGGTCTTAAAAAGTCTCAAATTTCACAAATAATTTTAAACATGTCTTAATTTTACTACGGCCTGTAACGCCCTCTAATGCTCATTGAAAAGTTCACTCAGTGCTTTAGAACCATGTGGTGTTGCAGTTCTTTCTGTCAAATATTATTATTGCTGTATTATAGCTAGAAATCATACCAACATGCAACTGATATTGCAGCCAATCTAGACACCAGGCCTATAACGCCAATGAGAAAATCTGGGAATTGTTTCAGACGATGTTTCCGGACTTTTTGATGTTGTGATATACTGTAGGTCTTAAATTTCATTCACAATGGTCTTAAAAATTCTTAACTTTCACTTGGTGAAGCCTGTAGAAACCCTGAGAATGCAGAAATATTTGTGGTTTCTAGAGTCTACAAAAGTCAAATTGGAAGCAGGCCCTAGTTTTGGTTCAGGAGGGTGACTCTGACCCCACATTTAAGAGTTAGCTCTAAACTCACCTTTTTGATAAAGCTTATAGCTAGGGAGTGAGGAGTGGCGGAGAAGCCTAGACCGGCGGAGGAGGGTGTATAGCTACAAATAAGGCACCCTCTTCCTCTATGTTTCACTTCATTGATGGCGACTCATCTACCAACCCTTTGTACGCCGGCTCAAGTTTGCCTTGGACCAGCCCTTAGCAGTCATATGCAACAATTTTGGAAGATGTTGTCCTGAAGCCAGGGCGTCAGATCCAAAAACACTCACATGGGTCGGAAAAGGAGATTACAAACAATTTGGAGGACTTGTTGGCGGAGAAAATGAAAGGACGAAGTAGCAGACACTGTAGTGTTTCCTGTGATCTTTTCATTCTAGAATCTTATCAAGACCTAGGAAGAAGCAGCCCCTGTATTTTAGCTATCTATTCTCCGGTGTTTTATTGTAAAAGCCAATTAAAGAACTGTCCTCCGACACTAGGCCCACAGAGCAAATTATGATAATTTTAACATTTTCATATTCGTTTATCTCCCACCACTAATCCACTGATCTTCTCCTCTGATAGATTATATTATTTTTCAGGATGTTGCAGGTTTTTGTTATCTAACGGTGGCGTGAATAATTTAGAAGTTATGAAATTTTTAGCCTCCTGCTCCTCCGTGGGAACAAGAAAAGCCACTCTGTGCACAGGATGCAAAGTCCCAATTTATTCATGAGGAGATGCCACATGACCCAGGAACACAGAGGGATTTGGAGCTGGACAGGAGAACACAGCCCAGCGTCCATTCATAAGTACTGAGCAGTGTGTACAGTGTATGTCATTATTAGTGAGGTCAAAGCTGTGTTGCATGCTGACTCCCAGTAGCAAGTCACTGAGTGACTTGGAGTCCAGCGGGGATTATTGAAGTTCCCCACAGGAATAGAAGCAAGTGAATGAAAAGGACAGGAATCAGTCCACTCTTTCTAGCAATGGAAACCTACATCTTGCTTGTTGTGAAGGCGGGTGTATTCTCTGGGGTGACGGCAAAGCATGAGTCTTCCATTTCTGTCCACTGTTGTCAAGTTTGAATTCTCCACGGTAAATTTCATTCACTATATATTGTCCACGATAAAATACCAACAATGCACAGCTAATCTGAGTGTACATATGATGTAACCTATATTTCACTCCTGTGTCTCACAATGCAACGCGGCCGTGTTTTCCAGAGGAGAAGAAGAAGCAGAAGCACAGGTTTTAGTTTCTAAACAGTGGCAATGTGACATACAACATCAATCCATCCTTTTCTTTTTTTACCTGAGTGCTCTGTTTGTTTTTAGGGACGTAGGAGGAGTATTTTTGTTTTTTGGTTTGTTTACATGATGCTGGGTGCGCCCGCCTCCCTCACACAAAACCATATTTTCAGTGAGTGTCTGAAATCTGGTTTGGTCATTCCCTATATAGTCCACTATTAAATAAACACTATGTAGGGTATAGTGAGTGAGTGAACACAGCTTTGGTTAATGTGGTTCGTGAAAGGTAAGTTTGGGGTACCTTGCTGGAGCTGATGGATGGATGGATGGAAGGATGGATGGATGTATGGATGGATGGATGGATTCATGGATGGATGCATGGATGGAAATGTTAAAGTTATGCTAGCCACCAGAAGTATGGAAATTAGGCTAGGCTTTTTTGTTGCATAAGTAGCATTCGGATAATAATTTTTTGCCCCTGCACACTGCATGTTACAAACATTGGCGTTAGTGAATTATACTTTTTGATAAGAATGTGTTTTGTGGTGGTACATGAGCTAACTTGCCTCTGCTAGTTAGGTTCAACGTAAATGTGCATGCTTCTGATGTAATGCTGAATTGATTCTAAATCGGTAGCAACTGTCTAGTCTTCTCTATAACAGAAAGCTAAGTAAGGTACATGTGTATACATTGATGTATATGTATAGTAGATAAAGTGATGTCATCCTCTACATGTACAGATTAAAGAGGGATACAGAGTAGAATAGAAATGAACATTGTATAGGATCAGCTCGGTACATATACAGTATGTAATTGAGTACCTGATTTAGTTAATAATACGGTGTATATTTGTATTGTTTGCATGGTTTATGTTGTAATAAATTCAGATTTAGATCATTTATACACTAAGCAAAAGAAATGTGACAGACCTTATTAAGTTGAATTAACACTCAAATGAGAATAGCAACATTAAACTTCAGCACATTTAATTTGTCTCGCTTTGTCAACACTGCCCTGTGCCCCGGGAGGTGTTACACCAACAGCATATTAACTAAGAAGTATCAAGATTTGAGGGGATACACATTCCCCTAAAATGTATTGTGAATGTTTGATGCTATGTTCGGTTTTTTAGTGGGACTTTTGGGGCTCTGTTATTGACATGAATGACTAAGCTCTTTGACTATGATAGCTATGACAAGAAATGCAACAATGACTTTACACAGATGCTCTGGTTTAGCCCCCCCAAAAGTCCTTGGGCCCCTGGGCCTGAGCCCTGTAGGACCCTTCATTAATCCACCCATGCTGTTAAACCTCAGTTAAAAAAGAAAAGAAAAAGCAGAGTCATCTAAGCTTTGATTGTTTTTGTCTTCCCTGCCCTACAGCACAGAATGACCATGTTCTATCTAGCAGGGTTGATAGTGACATAATCAATACCAGTGACTCAACAACGACTTGATCGGCTGCTGAGATTATTGGCTGTTCAAAACTCACTTTGCAGCACCTAATCTGTTTTGGACCAAACTTCAGGACCCCTTTAGACATTACCTGTGACAACCACAAGACATTTTCAGCTGCCCAGCAAGGGAGGATGCTACTATACAACTAGCAGTGCTAAAGTGATTTTACTATTAGGCCAAAGATCTCCATCAAAGAGTACTGCAGGGGTGGGCTGTCGGATTATTTATCATATCATCATATCATTAAGTGCTAGTTTCTTTTCTTCAAAAAGTAAGATAAATGGCTGAAAATATACATTAACATGAATCCAACACATATTACCCAAGCTTTTGTGCTTAAAAAATCATTTAATTTACACAATATTGATAATAGGCTTACTATAGGTGAGACATGATGTTTAAAAATAATGTAAAGCAATAAAAACATAGTTGCCACTTCTGTCTGCCATTCAAAATGACTTCTGTGTCTGTCCACATAAAACAGGACATGATATATATATATGCATTCCCCTTTTTATCTATAGACAACAGCATAATTGATGCATTGTTCAATGCTGCCAAAAGCTGTTGCAGTATGTGTTATATTTTCGCAATAGGTGACACAAATATGCTGTTTTATTGTTGTGTGTATTTTCCATGTTTTATGTGCTGCATGCGTTCTGTGTAATATTTAGGATGATGTGTGGTGTATGATGGCTGGTTCACATGTCATTTTCTAAGGCTCCCTGGTGTGAAATGAAGATTGATTGAACTCTTCTCCTGCATCATTTATAGAGATAATTAATGAGAGTGCATCTCCGCTCAACTGACCTTGTCTGGAATAAATGCTGGGGAAATGCACCACTCAAGGTGAATGGATGAAAGTGGTAACAAGAAGAGGAATTGGACCAGTCAACATTTATTTTTTTCTTACAGTATTAGACCTGCTCATGGTGGGGCAAAAATATCATGTCATATCTTAACAACTACTAACTATTATATTATTGTGTGTGTGTGTGTGTGTGTGTGTGTGTGTGTGTGTGTGTGTGTGTGTGTGTGTGTGTGTGTTTGTGTTTGTGTTTGGTTCAGCCTCAGCGCTTTTATCAACCTCAAAGCATTTAGCAGCTAATGCCGACCTTACACCAAACGACTTTTCAAGAGATTCCACTGTCGCAGATTAATTTTCAATATCAAAATGAAATTCTAAGAGTCGTGCTAGCGTTGGCGCGCTCCTGTCATCATTTGGTGGAAGGTCATTAAACTCAGTCCCTGTCAGTCTTTTTCCTGTCTTGATATGTTAAATCATGTGAACATTTACAACAACCCTCCAGCACCAAACAGGAAGCAGGAAGCAGCAAACAACTAGAGCCAGTGTTGTTTATGGTTGCTATGGCGCTGTGCTAAGCTAAATGCTAAAGAGGGAAAGTTGCAGGTTTTCAACCCTGATAATTAGAAAGACAGATAATTAGAAAAAAGATAAAGATTTGGGGGTGGCAGTAGCTCAGTCCGTAGGGTTTGGTTGGGAACCGGAGGGTCGCTGGTTCAAGTCCCCGTTTGGACCAAAGTACCGAGTGTTGACTGGTAGCTGGAGAGATGCCAGTTCACCTCCTGGACACTGCCAAGGTGCTCTTGAGCAAGGCACCGAACCCCCCCCTCAGCCGCTCAGGGTGCCTTTCCATGGGCAACCCACTCACTCTGACATCTCTCCATTAGTATAGGACCTGAGGATGTGTGTGTATTTTAGGCCTGTGTGTAGTGTGTACAACAGAGTTTAAATTGTAATTTCAATAAAGAGTAAAAAAATATATAATAATAATAATAAAAAAGGCTTTAAGGCACTTCTACATTGGCTTCACTTTTCAGACCCAGAAGCTTTGTCTATTATTTTTACCGTTTATAGTTTCCCCTAGCAATGACCTCATCTAAGAGGAAGGACGGGTCACCTTCATGTGTAACTACATATTAACTATATATCTTTAAAGCTTTAGTGCGTAACTTTTGATATTAATGAACGTCTGTTACATTCAAGCCATTACCAAATCAGTTGCTACAAAGCTAATGAAGACTATCAGCTCCACACAACTCTCTCTGGATTCCTCAGTGTGACTATGTTTAGAAGATTGTGGTGTTTGAGTGAAGATAATGACCTCTTTTGACCTCTCCATCATGTTTTTTTAAGCCTTCATGTCCTCCTTGGCTACTAGCAACTGCGTGGGGGGCGGGGTTGCGTGATCATGGAAGACTTGCATCATGTGTATGCACCGACAGTTTTGTTGTCATTACTTAGAATTCCTCATGGGGGCAGAAACTATGCACTATCACTTTAAACGTTACAGTTATGGCTGGAACTGCTATTTTCCACCCAGAAGTGATTTTTTTCTTAGCCTCCATAGTATTGCATGGTACATATTTTATCCTAAATGTTGTATACTCAACCACCTGTGTGACTTTTTAAATAATTGGAATGCTATGCTTTATAAGAAGACCTGCTGTATATATTTTACATTTTCAGCTTTATGTTTAAGCCGCTATCCACATTTCCAGCAAGTCAACCATTTCAGACAACTAGGATGTGTCTTAAGATCCCTGACTCAGTCTTTGCAGAACATCTCGTGGTGTTCTCTCTAATATTAATCTTGTCTTTAATGTATTTCACTGTGATAAGAGTTGAAAGCCTCAGAGGCGCCAGGCACCCGAGAAGATCCAGAGATAACGATGAGCCAGCGGCGGCCCAATGGGCAGCCCTGATAAAGCCACTGAGATTCAGCCGAGTTTCCTGCGACACCAGCTTTCATCGCAAAACGCCCAGGGGACAGCCACAGAGCATCATTAAGTCCCGTCCATTTCTGATAGAAAAATGAATCCCAGAGCAGCAACAGTCTCCACACATGTGGCATGTGAGAGAAACAATGCCATTTCAGTCTCAAGACAGACTAAGAAAAGACCTTTTTGGAGAGTGTTTCCTCATCCAAAGGATGTATGCTGGGCAGATTGTTAAAGCACTTGAGGCAAATTTGTCATTTGTGATATTGGGCTGTATAAATGAAATTGACTTGACTTCACTTGAAAAAGAAGACATCATCTTCATTCATGTGAGAGCAGCCTGAGGTTTTGTCACAAACTCACATAGTCGACACACTGTTCAAGCCTGTGAATGTCACAGTAAGGGACATTAAAGCCCGGGAACTGAAAGAAAGCAGCAACACACCTACTAAAAACCTAGTATGCATTGATTAAGATCCACAATGGATGTTGACAACAACTTTGAGCAAAATATGAACATGTTCGCATAGCCAGCCCCCCCTCCAGAGAGCTGTAGAAGAAGGTCTGGCTAGTCCACACAGTATTCCAGGATAGGAGAAAAATGTGCTGGGGTTGATTGGCATTTATCTAAACCAATCACAATCTTCTTGGGTGGGGCTAAGCGCCGGACGGAGCCATGGTGCCTCTGCTAAAATAGCTAAAAGTAGTTTTAGTCGTCAACAGAAAACTCAGATTGAACAGATAGTCTAGCTAGCTGTCTAGATTTACCCTGCAGAGATCTGAGGACCAGTCCTCAGATTGAACAGATAGTCTTCTAGATTGGACTGAGGACCAGGTAACCATAGTCCTGTTGGACAGATAGTCTAGCTAGCTGTCTGGATTTACCCTGCAGAGACCTGAGGACCAGGTAACCATAGTCCTCAGAAATCCACCAGAGGTTAGAACGCCAACACAGAGACAGAGGATGGGGATGGACATGCAGCCAAAAATGAGGGACATCTGGTGGCACAGGAGCAATCCCAGAAGTGGGACATGGTGGATATCAACCTGACAGTTGGTCAGTTGAACCTGTGTCGTGTGTCTGGGGGAAGACGCTGCGTCTGGAAGACTTTATGACATTTCAACAAAACACCAGCGTGTCAACTCTTTTGTGATTTTTTGCTGAAATGAAATGAAAGACTTGGGCTACCCACACACTACCTTATAGAATGTCTCTGTCCCTCAGAGAGACATTACCAGACTCGCTCTGCTGTCCGTCTTCATGTTCCAAGACCTCTTCTGAACTTGGAAAAATTGCTTTTAGTTTAAGTGCACCTGACTCCTGGAACAGGCTTACTGGCCTAAAGGTAAAGTACTGTGGTCACTAAAGTAACATCCACAGATAAATCACCAATAAATCAACATTAAAACATGATTCATAAAATCATGTTATCTTAATATTCTTTTCTAGTAAGACCCCTGACTTAATGTATACATGGTGATAACATGGTGTGAAAGGTTACACAGATGTGTGCTGACCCAAACTGAACCCTGTGAAATGAACTCTTGTTTGAGTGCAGTGGTTGTAGAATAACCAAGGCATTTCCAACAGTATGACTGCAGGAACATATGACCCCCCCCCCACACACACACACACACACACACACACACACACACACACACACGGTGTGAGGAGGAAAAGACCACTGGCGCCCTCTGGTGGTTATAGGAGAGATGAAGACCCAGGAGGCTCATTTTCTTTTTTGTCCAGAAGACGACTGCAACCTTCAGCAGCACTTTCTGCTTTTAGACTTACACTGATATATATATTTTTTAAATTAACAATTATAAGAAGTTCCTTGTTGTAGCCCCTGCCCCCCAAATGATATGCACATGTCCCTGGTGAGATGCAACCGCTCAGCAACATCTCCACCCTGATACCCACATGATGGCAGCTGTTGGTGATGTATTAATGTTGATTGAAAAACATGTTATACTAAATTAGATGTAGAAGATGTCTACATATACACTCCAGGGTGATGATTAGCTTATTTGGTTTTTTTTAGAGCATTAGTAAAATTAAAATCCTTGACATGGAGTCTCTGTAGTTTGACTGTCTCTAACAGCATCAGTCTACCTCGTGATGCACTGACCAATAAAGCTTGTACTATATGTGCATGTATGGAGAAATTGAAGCGAGGCTATTACTGCAATGAGTGTCACATAGTGTTTGCATAAAACAAATCACATAATTCCATTAAGTCCACTGCCAGCTGCCGGCTGGAGACTGCAGTCCAGTGACCCTGTCTTATTTAATTGCAATGGAAGAGAACACTAGACGTCAAGATGGAAAGTCATGAGCAATTTTAAAAAGCAAATGATGTAAGTAAAAGACAAGCATACTATAGCTAATGCATCAAAATTGGTGTCCAAATTTGAATAAAAGACAGTTTGCTACCAAAGCTCATCCAAGAAACGTTTGAACAAAGTGTCAGTAGATTTATAATGCCTCTGCTAGTCTTAGGAAGGAACTAGTTTTGGTAGAGCATGTGTATGTTCAGAAGTAGTTTTAGTCATCAACAGAAAGCTCAGATTGGACAGATAGTCTAGCTAGCTGTCTGGATTTACCCTGCAGAGATCTGAGGACCAGGTAACCATAGTCCTCAGATTGGACAGATAGTCTAGCTAGCTGTCTGGATTTACCTTGCAGAGATCTAAGGAACAGGTAACCAGAGTCCTCAGAAATCCACCGGGGGTTAGAGCACCAACACAGAGACAGAGGACGGGGACGGACATCTTGCTGAAAATAAGGGACATACGGCAAAACCTTCGGCAACGGAGCAATGCTGCAAATGAAACGTTCTAGAAATAGATTATCATGCATGGTACTGCTCAGCCTAAACACATTGCACATTGAAAGCTTGTGTTACAAGCTGGAAGTTTTGGAGTTTGAAAAAAATGTGGACAAAACAACTAATACAGAAAATCTCTAATAATGGAAAAACCCAATAAAAAAAACCACTTTGACAGAAAACAGTGTGTTCTTCTTGTGAGTCGAATTACTCAGTCAGAAGCTGCTTGAGAGAAAAGAAGCATCTTGTCCCCCCCCCCCGCTGTGTTGTTCATCATATATAGAATGTGACTGTTTAGCACCAACTGAGTGAGAAATTAATAAAGATGACGCTCATTAATGAAAGTATGTAATGTAATTATGTTTGAATCACTGCTAAGCCTGTATGATTATGCTGATGACTGAGAGGACAGTTACAAAGTGTGTTTCCATCTATGTTTTATGAGCATTATCAATGTGCACAGAAAAACCTAAGTGGTATACAAAATAAAGGTACAGAACATTTTAATATTTTAAACTGAACTTGAGAAAACAAAAGTTGAACAATAAAAGATAGATGCTATGCAATGGAAACAACTGAGTAAATAATTCATGTTATGTTGTGTTTAACTTGTAGTGTATATATAAATGATTTGCCCTTTTGCTGTTGTCCTGTGTGACAGGAGCCTTGTGTTGACCCAGGAGGACAACACAAGGGTTAAGATGCTTTCACACTAGAGCAGTTTTGTTCATTTTAACCCTTGTGTTGTCTTCTGTCAACCATGAAAAAAAAAGTTTTTTTAACACTATTATTGCTTTTTCCGACATTTTTTGTCACTTTTTCAATGTTGCAGTTGCTTTTTTAGATGTTTTATCCAAAGTTATTTGATATTTCTAATGTTGACATTTTCAGCGCTTATTTTGAAAGTCCATTTTTTGTGATAAAATAACTGAAAACGGGTCAAATTTGACCCGAGGACAACATGAGGGTTAACTGAACCCGGGAGCGGTTTGGTCAGATAGTCCACTTGGTTTGGGAAAACTAATTCAAACAACCAAACTAGAAACACCAAAACCAAAAAAACAAGACAGCATACATTTGGTGTTGTTCCATTATTTCTGAGACCAGGAGTGTCAGCTGGTTTTGCTCAGACATTCTGTCCAGAAGACCACCGTGGGACATGTGTTTACAATGTTTGGTGTTTGAAAAAAGTGTGAACGCAAACCGAGACAAATAAGAAAAATTCGATTTTGCCCCTGAATCACTCCAAGTCTACTAAAGTGTCCTTAAATGACTGTGACCAGGGGCCTCTTTGTTTCAAAATCTGTCCATGTGATCTTCCCACAATTCCATTTCCCCGCAGGTGCTCGGGAGATTTGGCAATCTGAGCCATATGATGGTCAGGAGCGTGTTTGTTCAAATCTCTGCTGATTTTTTACAGACTGTAACGTGTGTGTGTGTGTGTGTGTGTGTGTGTGTGTACACAGGTGAAGGGTCTGGTGAATAAGAGAATGCATCTGACTAACAAATAACACCATTAGTGAGAAAGTTGTATTCTCTGCCAGGTTCTTCAAGATGAATCACTACCTCACTCTCTCTCTTACACACATACACACACACACACACACACAGTCTTATTGTGCTGTCATACCTGGGGATGTTGTGTGTAAAAGCTCCTTCAAACTGATCTGTTTACCATATGTTTGCTGTCCCTTTGTCTGTCTCCCTGTACCGTACCTTCTTCAAAGCTGTACCTTCTTATGGCCCTATCTAGACACAAGTGTCTTTGCTAGTTTAACCCCAGGATGCATAACGGATGCGGATCCGCTCCAGAACGGCGTCGGAGTCATTAGGTTTCTAACTGTTGGTGGTTTTGTGGTTCTATTCTATGTGATCCTGCAAGATCTTGTGGGTCCTGGAGACTTCAGCTGTCAGTCACGGCCGCAGCCGTTCCGCAACAAATCCAGATCTGGTGGGTGTTGACGGACGGCGGCGCACGGAGCCGATCCGCAGTCGTTACGCATCCTGTGGAAATTGGGGGTAAGACCCACGCAGTTGTCAACATACTGTCCAGCTCCCAAATGGTTAAAATAACAAATGCACCTGCGCCCAAGGGCATGCTGGTCTTACAGGGTGTGTTCTGGTGCGTTCTGGACGTGTTGTTATCTTGAGACAGCGGGAAGTGATGTCCGAACCACCTCAACTGGCTCCTTTCAACGTGAAGGAGCAGCGGCTCCACTCCGAGCCGAACAGCAGCACACAAATATGCAAAAGATGAAAAAGATTACAAGTAAAAATATGACGGTGCAAATTCACCATCATAATAGCAATGCGCCATGGTCCAAACACGCCTGGCTTTTAAAGGGAATGGGAGATGACACTCTGATTGGTTGCATGTTACGCCCGAAACACACCTATGACTAATGAAGACACTAAGTACAACCCTTTTTTCTGCAACTAGCAACTAGCAAAAGTGGATTTGGACACGCCCTAAATGCACCTGTGCCACGCGTTTATCGCATGTGTGCTTAGATCGTCGAGTGTTACCAGTTTGACTGAGATGAATGAGACTTTTACCTGGAAGATTTGTAGAAAGGTCCGGGATATCATGTGCTGGCAGAAATTAATCTTCCTCTGCATTTTTTTTCTTTTATGTGTCACTCCGGAGTTTCATGTATCTGTCCTCTTTGCTGTTAGAGATCGATGGAGATGTTTGGAGAAGCATTTCCCACAATCGTTTTACACAATCCTTCCTTCTCTCCACACTGACCTGAAGTGATCCCTTCCTAGAGCCACTCCAACTGTAAACCATGAGGGACAAAAACCCCATTGTCCACAGGACTTTTCCTCTTGCACCACCAGCAACATCTACTGAATGGATTGGATGGATTCATGGTTCCCAGGTGATTCCTTCCCATGACTGTGGTAATTTCCCTGACATCTGTGGTTTTGTTGAATAGATTACTGTGAAATTTTTCACACCTTCATGGCCCAAAGTCGGGCCACAATTTCAATTAGTCAAATACTTTATTCATGACCACATACCTGCAAAACTCATGACATTCCCATCAGCCTCAGCTGCACTTTGGTACTAAGCGTGTTTACGTATTAGTCTCGCATTGCCAGATCTTCCTCCACAGCACTGCGGCGGAAACACAGAATATTGGTTATTTTTACGCAATCCAAATATATTTGAAAGATAAGAAACGATTTCAAAAACTATTTTTCTTGTAATGTCAAGGGAACACATAATATAGAGTGATGTGATAGAGAAGGGTAAATATTTCTGTTTTGATAATAAATTAATAAATCTACAATATTGGCAAACAATATATGTCAGTGTTTAAAGCTGCTGTGGGAAACAGAATGTTATAGACTTCTGTGCCTTATGACAACAAATATGAATTTGCTCTGAAGCAGAGTATAACTTCTTTGATTTATTAGACTTTTTTGCCCTGCTTCACTATACTTTGTGACTTAGCACATTTGTAAATGAATGTTTTTTCCCCCCCAAAGCAAGATTTTACAGGACGGAGGCAGCATGTTTTTTGGCCCTGTAAAGCGTCTGGATTTCCATCTCATTTGAGATTAGCTGAGAAGAGCTGTTTTGGATTAGCTGAGCTCCTCTTCCTCCCTCTGACACTCTCAGATAAGAGAGCCCGCAGTCGCTGAAACACACTAGTTGAGGAAAATACCCTTTTCTACATAGTTAAGACCGCTTTGCTTCTCTCTTGTTGCCAAATGCTAACTATTTGGGGAAAGGATTATTGCGGAGGCTGCACAGTCTGCCAGATGTCCCTTTTTTCGGCCAGATGTCTGTTACCTTCCTTTGTCTCTGTGTTGGCGTTCTAACCTCTGGTGGATTTCTGAGGACTATGGTTACCTGGTCCTCAGATATCTGCAGGGTAAATCCAGACAGCTAGCTAGACTATCTGTCCAATCTGAGTTTTCTGTTGACGACTAAAACTACTTCTGAACGTACACATGTTCCACCAAAACAACTTCCTTCCTGAGACTATTTAGCAGAGGCATCGTGGCTCCATTTGGCGCTTAGCTCCGCCCAAAACATTTGTGATTGGGTTAAAAAAATCTAATAAACCAAAGCACTCCAGAAATGCTGTGTGGACTAGCCAGACCTTCCTGTGCAGTGTTGTGGAGGAATGTCTGGCTATGTGAGACCACAATGACATTAGTTATTGATATGCCAGCTGGAGGGGGGATAAGGTTAGGTGAATGACTTCACAAAGGTAATCATTGTTATTGTTAAATGAAACAATCTTGTAATGCCAACTGCTTTTACGAGGACATGGGCCCAGGATGCCGGTGGTAAAGACTTTTAACAATCCACCTTTTTTTTTTTGCTGTGCTCTCTGAACATCACATCGCTCTCCGCTGGCACTCAGCGTGCCATTGACCATAAATCACGAATGCAGAATTGCTCCCTATAAAACAGCCTCTCTCACAAGATTTCCTAGTTCCTTATTAAATCAAAATTGCAAGAAGATCAGTACTCAGCGACAGGGTGTCACCCCCGACAGCTTGTAAATGTCAGGAGCAAAGCAGCTGTCAATCACCTGTAGTGACACTTTAACAGCAATCAACTTTTGCCAGAGGCAATATATAATGCATGAGGATAAAGCCACCAGGCTAGAAAACAGTGTGTGTGCGTGCGTGCGTGCGTGCGTGCGAGCGTGCATGCGTGTGTGCATGCATTTGTTCAACCACTAAAGATCTTCCTGTGTTCCAGTGGGTGCTTAGGTGTCCTCCCACATTTCAAATACTGTCCGTGTTGTTGAAATGGAAACTCTACATGGCCTGTTGGTATGAATGTGTTCACTTATGTGTGCTAGACCTTTGATAGACTATAATTGCCCAGTGTGTGTTGGGATAACAGTAGCCCTCATGACCATGACAAAGACTGTATGGATATGAAAATCACGGATGGAACTCCTTAATGTAGAAGCAAGTGTTTGTGTCTCATTATGTACTGAATTATATTACAGTCTTCTGACCTTAACTGAAACAAAATCAGGAAAATGCAAATGTCATAGTCATATATTTTTTTTTTGAACTGTGATGTAATAGGGTAAAGGTTATTTCTTGGTACATAAAACAGTCTCAACACCTTAAAGGGTTGATGGTGGGTAAATAAAACAAACATACAACCTCAACATCCCATTGACACTTCTTTCCTCTGCAAATCTCACAATTTGAAACTGCCTCTGAAAACGGGAAGATTTCAACAAAGCTCATAGTTGACGTCAACTCGGTGGCTCCTCCTTATTTGGCTCTGGTCTTTGTCTTTGTCACGCCCTGAAATTTACATAGGTTACACCACTGATCTGAGATCAGTCTCCTGAATAGGTTGCGTTGATCTCAGAAACTGCATACATTGTTCTTCTGTTATTTCATCACTAAATTCACTTCTGAGACTTTTTTACAAAAGAAATCAACTATGTAGAAGTCAAATATGTGCCGTTTTATGAAAAATTGAAGTGTGGGGCGGAGTCCAGCTGATGGCAGCCCGCGGTGCTCCATACCCACAAAGTCACCGTCTCCAGGTAACCGAACTACCAAACACTGCCGCCCTGACAGAGCTCCAGGGCCTGCAGCTCGCTGCTCCCCCCCCCCCCCTCTATCTGATGAATGGCCAGTGTGTGTGAGTGAGAGCGTGGTCAGCAAGCTTGTTACGCCTGGAATCTTTTCCCACAAGTTCCAGTTAATCTTATAATGGATGGATATGTGTGTTTGATCGGGGAAATACACGCCTCTTGTCCGTGGGTCTCATTGATAAAGTCCATGGTGAACTGGATGAAGCAATGATGGCGAGCTTGCCTCCTCCTGGCGAGACCCCTCAAATTCTGTATTCTGTATAAAACTGTTAATATACTATACTTATACCAAAAGTGTAGTGACAATCTTTTACCATTTTCCAATGGGACACAGAGCTAAGGCTAGCAAATTCACAAATTGCCTTAAAATTGAAATCGGACAAAAGTGTACATGCTGTGATGAAATTGAAAGTAAATATACTATACTTATGCTGAAAGTGTACCAGGGGTCTGTGAAAGGACAAGCCAAGCAGCGATGCAGCACCGGCTGCTGTCACGGAGCTCCGCAGAGTCCAACGGCCCCCCACAGAGCTCTGCGAGCTGCCAACCACGGAGCCCCGCAGAGCCCTGCAGAGCCCTGCGCAGCCCCGTGGAGCTCAATCAGGGCAGCAGCATTTGGTAGTCCAGTAATCCAGAAACGGTGAATTTGCGGTGGGTATGGAGGCCAGCGGGCTGCCGCTGTCTTGTCAGACTGTGGAGCTCCTGAAGTCCTACACCGTCTTACCAAATTTGCAATTAGCCATACATTTTCCTAAAAGGGCACATATATGACCTTTACATTACCTTTAATTTCTTGCATAAAAAAGTCTCAGAAGTGAATTAGTAATGAAATATCAGACAAATAATATATAACATTGCAGAGTCTGAAATATGAGACCCGCTGTCTCATCTTTACTGTGGTGTAAGTGCTTCGCTCATTTTACAGCCTGAGAATCTAAGAAGTCAAAACATTCAGAAGGTCAAAACTGTATTTTAAGTTATCCTCCTGTTTGTATCAAGATTGCCCTAAGATGATGTGAGCATAGCACAGAAATGCCAATTTTCTGTGCGTGCGTCAGAAATAATCATTCAAAGAATGGCTGACCAAATATCTCTGATGGCTTTTCCAAGAAAGAAGCTTCCATCATCCCTTCTGTCCAATAGATCACCTGCATCATCTTCCAGTCTGACTGGTAGTCTTTGTTTGGCATTTATTATTCTTTCCCTTGTGGTGCGGCTAAATTGCGAACACAGCCCTGCAATTGGTACATAATTGCATCCCCTATCTGCCACTTTTCATCCTCGGCTCCGCTTGATCCTTTATCTGTGTCATTAGATGTGGAGAGCTCAGGGCATAATGGCCTGGGCTTTGGAAAAAGAACACAGGAGTGTGTAATTACACTTGGCTTTGATTACCTCTCGTTCGGAGCGGCCTGTTCAATAGCCATTAGATGGAGACACTCCTCTGGCTGAAGGTTTAATGGCCCACTGGCCCAGTTTTCATATGCACCCTGACCTCTTGCCACTGTTAAGCACACAAAAGACTGAGCTCCAACATCTACCGTCCTTTCCTCTGAACCGTGCTGATCGATTGACAGGATAGTACACACTGCCTAAAGAATAGACATGTTTTATTTAACCCTTGTGTTGTCTTCGGCACCCAGCGCCGCTTTAAGACCGCCACAAGTGTCTTTGCTAGTTTAAGACCGACCTGCCCCCATCTGTGCACCCATGGTCTTACAGGGAGGTGTGTTCAGGTGCATTGTGGGCGTTCTGGTCTTACAGGGAGGTGTGTTCAGGTACATTGTGGGCGTTCTGGTCTTACAGGGAGGTGTGTTCAGGTGCATTGTGGGTGTGCTGGTCTTACAGGGAGGTGTGTTCAGGTGCATTGTGGGCGTTCTGGTCTTACAGGGAGGTGTGTTCATTGTGGGCGTTCTGGTCTTACAGGGAGGTGTGTTCAGGTGCATTCTGGTGCAGGGCGGTGTGTTCAGGTGCATTGTGGGCGTGCTGGTCTTACAGGGAGGTGTGTTCAGGTGCATTGTGGGCATGCTGGTCTTACAGGGAGGTGTGTTCAGGTGCATTGGGAGGTGGGCGTTCTGGGTTTGCTGGTCTTACTGGGTGCATTCTGGGCGTGCAGGGGAGGTGTGTTCAGGTGCATTGTGGGCGTGCTGGTTTTACAGGGAGGTGTGTTCAGGGGCATTGTGGGTGTGCTGGTCTTCCGGGAGGTGTATTCACGTGCATTCTATTATGATATGAATAGTATTATGATATGATCTGCTCACGCGCTTACACTTCACTAGCAGATCAGTTACTTCTCCTGAAAATTTCTCATTCAATCATAACAGCAATTCCCCAAGATCCAAACACGCCTGGCTTTTAAAGGGAATGGGAGAGGACCTCTGGTTGTTTGATTGCATGTTAAGCCCAAAACATATCTCTGCCCGGCGCACAGACCCTTTTTTATACTTTCAAACTAGCAAAAGTGGATTCTTACTGCTTGATTAACTAGTACAATATATATATATTTATGAATGATGAAAGGCACAGGCACTGTGGGCACTGTGTTAGCCTGGCTCCGCCCTCCTATGCACCTCCGATCAGAGGGAGTGGCTGAGAACGAGCGCTAGTCGAATGTGCGCTAGCCGTAATGGCGGCGGTGAAAGATGCGAGCGAAGCCATTCGGTCCGTTGTAGCAACGCTGCCAAAACCTGAGGAAGAACAATCTTTGCTGAGTTCTGTTGGGGGCCATGATGTTGTGGCCCTCCTCCCCACGGGGAAAAGTTTGATTTTCTAGCTCGCTCCCCTAGTGGTGAAGGAGTTAGCTAAGGCTAATGGACCAGAGTCTGGTAGGACTGGGCTAATGGACCAGAGTCTGGTAGGACTGGGCTAATGGACCAGAGTCTGGTAGGACTGGGCTAATGGACCAGAGTCTGGTAGGACTGGGCTAATGGACCAGAGTCTGGTAGGACTGGGCTAATGCACCAGAGTCTGGTTGGACCGGGCTAATGGACCAGATTCTGGTTGGACCGGGATAATGGACCAGAGTCTGGTAGGACCACACTAATGGACCAGAGTCTGGTAGGACTGAGCTAATGGACCAGAGTTAGGTAGGACCAGGCTAGGCATTTATGAGGGGTCCTGCACAATTCAGTAAACACTGTAGTTAATCCTGAGTTAGTGCAGCCGTGAATGACGCTGGTGTGTGTTTGTTCTGTGATTAGAAGTGAGCATAGTAGTTGCTAAGGTGATATAGTACAGTGGTTCTCAACCTTTTCAAGTCATCAACCCCCAGAACAATGAAGTTGGTGTTCGCGACCCCTCCTCCCCCATTGATGACAGAGAGCTGCAAACTGGTGTAAACAGCTGTTTCTACACACATCCCCGGCAGATTTTTTTGAGAAATTTTTGTGAATGCTCCGTGAACAATGTAAATAATGCTTTGATAGTTTTAGTTTAAGCAGCTAGCACGTAGTCTTGTCCAATGTGGTACAGTTTGACTTCTTCTTTCCCCTGACCCACCTTCAGGCCCTTCTGTGTTCCAGGTACCAAACTCACACAGTAATGTAAAAACCATTCCCCAGTCTAGTTAGAGTGCGGATCGGGCCGGATATTTCTGTCCGAGCCCGACCCGAGCCCGACACAGTTAAAATCGCATTTGTTTCTCATACTAATGACACATGTACGTTTGTTTGTGTAGAAAGCCGCTTTTATTAAGCAATTGTAGGAAGGCATTGGGAAATGTCAACAGATGAGCGCATCAATGCACAGCTGACTTTCCTTCGTTTTCAATAGTTTTAAAATCTCCTGCGGCCAACTTCTTTTTAACATCTTCCATCGTTGCGCTGCACATGGAGCTTAACACGCACGTCTTTCGTTGTCACAGCACACAGGAAGACGGATGTTAGGGTAATATTTGACATTTATTTTAATCCAAAAACGAACATTTGCATCAGGTGAAACAGGCCCATTGGTTACCTACATAATAAGCTGTTTTAAATTCAAAATGTTCAATGCCTTATCGCGCTGATGTGACCGAGACCGACCCGAACCCGAGCATCCTTTCTAAAAATCTGTTCGAACCCGGCCCGACCCGTCGGGTACCGTCGGGTCCCGTCGGGCTCGGGTCGGGTATCCATCCTCTAAGTCTAGTATTAGGGGTGGGCACCACAATACGAAATTATCACAAAACTTAGGTCACAATACAATATTATTGCAATTTTAAACATATTTTACCTTTTTTCAAACTTCATTATGTCCCTAAAGGAAAACTTTGTCAACATCTGTTTGTTCATCTCATATGAATTTTAGGGCTGTAAAATGTGTCTGTCAAGCTGATTAACTAACCAACACTTTCATGAATATGTTATAAATGTTGTATACACCCGGCCAACTGAACTGTTTGTATTTAATTAAGGTGGACTAGACTGCAAGGAAAATTCCTTTGTTTTTGTTGTTCAATAAAGACATTTGGGTTTAAGATGAAAAGATGGATGTGAGACAATAGTTCAGAATTTAAGCTTTTATTTCCTGGTATTTACATCTAGATGTGTTAAACAACTCAGGACATGTGACCCTTTGTTTGACCCCACCCATTTTTCAAGTGAGCAAAACTATTGGAACATGTGACTGACTTTGCCTTTTGCCTTCTAGGTTGATTGTTGAAACACTAAATAGCTCTTTATGGAATTTACAAAGAAGTATAGAGGTTCTGGAACACAATCTTTTGGACTGATGAGACCAAGGTGAATCTCTACCAAAGTGATGGAAAGGCCTAAAAGTGGAGAAGAAAGGAACTGCTTATGATCTGAAGCATACAAGCTCATCTGTGAAGCATGGTGGAGGTAATGTCATGGCTTGGGATGCATAACCGCTTCTGGAACAGGCTCATTTATATTTATTGATGATGGTAGCAGCAGAATGAATTGAAGTATACAGAAACATTTTGTCTGCCAATTTACGGAAAAATGCATTAAAAACAAATCGGGAGGAAGTTTATCATGCAGCAGGACAATCAAACAAAGGACTTCATCAGGGGGGAAAAGGCCAAGTCAATCACCTGACCTTAACCCAATAGAGCATGCATTTCACCTCCCCCCCGAAACATGGAGAACTGTAAGAAGCTGCTGTAAAAGCCTGGAGTAGCATCACAAATGAGGAATGCAGTTTGGTGACGTCAATGGATCACAGGCTTGAGGCAGTTATTGCAAGCAACAGTTATGCCACAAAATATTAAATGTTATGTACTTTAAGATTATTTGTTTCATTACTTTTCCTCACCTAAAAATGCTGTGGTCTAATACAGAGGGTGACATGTTGTTGAACACATCTAGATGTAAATACCAGGAAATAAAAGCTGAAATGTTTCATCTTAAACCCAAATGTCTTTAGTGATTAACAAAAACAAAGGAATTTGCCTTGTAGTTCCAATACTCTTGGAGGGGACTGCATGTACTTTTGCTACAAGTATTTTCTTACAATCCAACAAAAAAATGTTGTGCAGGCCCTTCAGCCCCAAGGGAATTCCAAAGGCAATAACTGTTAAAATTTAATAAAACATGTGGCCTTACATTAAAATAAAATTAAATAAAATGAAGCATGTACTCTATAGGTAAACAAAATGTGCTACAGTTTGCTGCCAACCTTGGTTCTTAAAAAAGTTCAAAAACATTTGGAAAGTGAAGGAATGTCAGCATTCTTGCTCAGAAAGAGTGCTCCTTTGTGCTGTGACAATGTCTCCAGCCACAGAGAAGACTCTTTCTGCTGGGACGCTTATACCTGGGATACAAAGGTATCTTTCTGCCAGCTTAGCCAGGAAAGGATTGACTTGCTCATGTGATTTCCACCAGCTTAGTGGAGCTTCTGTGAGTGACAGTGCTTTGACTTCCTGGTAGCTTTTCACTGCCTCCTCAGCTATGACAGTTAATGATTTTGTTGGGGCTCCATCACCACCCTAAGTCTGACCAAGTAAGTCTGTTACCCCACATGACTTCCTCATCTTGGCTGGTCCGGGTCCCTCTTCAGTATAGCCAGGTTCCTCCTGGACTTCTGGCTCAGAGATGGTCTGCTGCCTAATTTCTTCCTGCAGAAAATGTTGTTTCTCTTTGGTAATTTATGGTTAATTTGTCTTTATTTTTTTCATCTTTACTAATATGACTACAATATTAGGAGAGAGTGCCATGTGGGATAAAAAGTATTCTGCTTCGGTTATTTAAATGTTTGATTACTGCCTCGGCAAACACTCTGGCAAAGGTTTTCTGTCTTCTAAACCGGGGGTCCATGGATGATGCTAGAGTGTTCTCTGCTGCCCTGGCATATCTCTTTCTAAGATCTTGACTGATGCTTTGACACCTCTGATCAGCGCTGTGTCACCAACAACTGTCATGCAACAACTGTCAGGAGATGCATGGAATGGTGGACCCAAGTGCAGAGAGGAGGCAGGCAAAAGTTGAGCTTAAGGGTTATATTATATAAAAAGCAAAGTACAAACAAGTACAAAAACTAAATCCAGAGTGCATAAAACAAGAACAGGGAATCCAAAAAACAAACGCAGAAAAAAACCCAAATAGAGACCGATAGAAATCCAGGAAGCAAGGAACCATACACAAACTGACATGGGGAGACACAACACTACAATGACCTGACACAGTACAAGGGAAGCACAAAGACTAAATACAGGGGGTAACAAGGTAACAAGAGGCAGGTGACAAGAGGGCTGGGAAACAGGTGGAAGACATCAGGAGTGGGAAAATACAGGAAGTAAAACTTAAGACAAGAAGAGTCAGAGACCATGACAGAACAAATACAAGACAAGACCAAAAATAACACCATACAATAATCACAAGACATGAACCAGGCTAAGAAATAACCACAGGAAAACAGACTACCACAATAAGACAGGACAAAACACCAAACCATAACTACTACTGTGCGAGCAGTGCAATCTCTCATTCCCATGCTGCATTTTGCAGACGGTGAGCAATGTTCACCCTGGTATGACTGTCGTGTACTGTTCTAGTTTGGAGAACATGAGACAGCAGTTGCCAGATAATGAGCTGTAACAGTCATATAGGAATCCACTGCTCGTGACGTCCATGCTTCATAAGTCAATGCAACACGTTCTGCTGTTTTCAAATTTTCCTAAACTTTAAGCTTAACTTCTCTGTAGAGCTTGAGTACAGCTGTATCCCTCATTTTCCACAACGTTTTATGGATGTGTTGGCGATGGCTTGAGTTATTTTAATTAATAAAGGTAATAAAGGTAGCTTTGTCAAGCTAAATGTTCCCAGTGTTGGTTGGTTTTTGGGCGGAGCTGGTTTAGCATTAGCTTTACGCTAACTCTGGATGGTGGCGTGTGAGATGAGCCCTCATGTTGGTGGTATTCCCTGAGTATTTTATTTGCATACGACACTCCTTGCAAATCCCATGTCCCATATCCATCTCAGTTGTCCCCTCCTTGTTAAAAATACTGAAAAAAAAGTCTAAACGCAGATTTCTATCTCTGATGCTGCCATGTTGATTTTATCTACATCCTCCTCTACATCCACCCCACTGACCTCACCAGAAAACAAACAGCGCCATTATTCTACCAAAAAGTTGAATTCTCATGTGCAATTTAAATAATAAAAGATCCATACTTGGCGTCTGTTGTATCGATTTCTTCCTCCACCCTATTTTTTTCAGTCCCACCTTTTAGGAAGACACCTCCTAAGGTAGTTGAGAATATGAATATATATATACACTGTATATATATATATATATATATATATATATATATATATATATATATATATATATATATATATATACATATATACACAGTATAACAATAGCTCCCAACAGAGCTGTTATGAGTTCAGACATTGACTGTCCTCCTCTGGTTCTTTAGAGGTCAGTCAGACTGATGAGTGGATTCAGCAGCTTCTTCAGTTGGCTGGAGAGAAGCATCTGCTGCTTCAGACAGAATGAAACACACACACACACACATCACAAAATCCAGGAATTCTGGGTGGAGATGTGGATATGGTTGAGGAGTACAGATACCAAGAGTTATGCTGCGTGTTTCATGTTTTCACAACCTTCTACCCATGAAAACTCCCTGGAACGGCAGTCAAACCCATCACTTACACGTGAACTCGTGCCAGATCACACATAAACAACAATGGCGACCCCTGTTGATGCCGTACAGTGACACAAACAGACTGGACAAACTGAACAGGAGGGCTGGCTCCGTGATTGGCTGCAAACAGGAGACATTTGACGCTCTGGAGGAGAGGTCACTGAGCAAACTGCTATCCATCATGGATAACCCAGACCACCGTCTCCACCCCCCCACAGTGGTCCACCAGCGGAGCACCTTCTCCAAGAGGCTCCGACAGCTTCAATGTAGGAAGGACCGAAGAAATCATTCCTGCCTCATTCTATAAAACTGTACAACACTCCACAACTGTATGTGAGATAACTATTTCAATACCTCACACATTACAATATTGCACTATTATGCTACTTGCACACTGGTTACTTCATATTTAATGTACAATATAATATATAAAATATGTTGTGATATATGGCCTACTATGGATGTAGGTTATAAATGTTATTATACACTTGTATATACATGTATTGAACATTATTGTCCATTCAGCTAAGTATATTTTTCAGTAGTTGTTTGGACATTTTTTATCTTTGCAGTCTTATTTTATTTAGTCTTCTTTTTTTATCTTATTTAGCATTTCTAGTATATTTCTTGTATTTTTGGTGTGTGTGTGTCAGAGAAGGTGCCAGATTCAGAATTTAATCACAAAATATCACAATTAAAATGTGGAATAATCAGACAGTTGGCTCATAGCAGTGCGCTACCCATCCGGCCCATTATGAGAGCTAACCAGCACCTATCTGCGTTAGGCAAGGCAAGTCAGCTTTATTTGTAGAGCACATTTCAGCAACAGGACAATTCAAAGTGATTTACACTAAAACAGTTAAAAACAGATAAAACAGAAGAATAAAAGTTACTATAAGAAATTAAACATTAAAGAAATGAACAACCATTTAAAGAAAGGCAACATCAAAAAGAAAGGTCTTCAGCCTTGATTTAAAAGAACTGAGTGTTAATCAACCACCAGACCGAATGGACCGAATAGCCTACAGAGACAAGGTCAAATTTAGCTCAGGAGTGTGTGTGTGTGTGTGTGTGTGTGTGTGTGTGTGTGTGTGTGTGTGTGTGTGGCCCATGCAGAGAGAGAGAGAGAGAGAGAGAGAGAGAGAGAAGAGAAAGAGAAAGATAAAACGTGCGTTATTTTTAGTATTTTAGTAAAAATCTATCTGCCAGTTTACCTTTCTGGTAATATTTCTTGTAATCCTGGGTAAAATGATCAAACCCGTTCTCTCTCCCAACTTGTGAAATCCTGATGCTTGGTCAGTGTCTCTCAGCGTCAGATACCGACGCAAAATCTTCCTTCAGCGTCTGTCTGGAACACACAATACTACGTCAGATGACGTGGTATTAAGAGAGACAACGGTAGAGAGTAGTATGGAAGACCCAAAATCCTCATAAGGAGGTTGGTTGGGGGAGTGGAAGGGTCAAAGAACACAGGACTCTCCCCTAGGAACCGGGGTTCATGTCCCGTTCTTGTCCCGCGTGTCACTGAAACGTACATTTTGTAACCCCCCCCCATCAGCCCAGACCAAGCTTGTCTAAATATGATGCCAAAGGAGACTTTTTGAGTCAATAACAATGTGTAAATTCTTCAATGTAACGCTAAGTGTGTGCATGTGTAAGTGTAAGTGATACTAGTGATATATGGTACATCAAACAAAAAGCCGGGAAGTCAGAAGTACAAAAAGTTATTGCTGTGGAGATGATACACCGTCTCGTCTTGTCTCTGTAGAAAAAACATAACATAAAAATGTTATATTGAATTTACTTAATTTTATTATGTCAAGTGGATGCACAAAATAAATTGATCTAAATCAGATATATTCTATAAGTTGGGTGTACTTATGTTTTGTAAGTTGATAGTATTTATTTTGTATTTGTATTTTTTATATTTTAACTGAACTATTTTGAGTGTGGGACATCCGGCGGCACCTGAACATTTCCGAAAGTGGAACGTCGTTGATATAGACTATGCAAGTTGTAACTATCATTTGACAGCCCCCCCCCTATTGGTGGAGATCAGTGAGACACCTCCAAACTATCAGGGAATAAGAGTTTAGAAGGAAAGCTAATCTAAGTTAGTATTGAACTATTGGAGGATTGGACTTTATTGGAACAATGTTGTATTACTTAGTGAGCACAATGATTATTACTGATAAAAATGAAGTTTTAATAAGTTCCAATAAACTGAATTATCAAAGTCACAAACCTCAATCAAGGCAGTTCCAAAAGCAGTTTCTATAGTCATTCTTTTTCCTCAGTCTATCTCTTCTTCTCTCCATCTCATGCAAACTAAACTTCCTCTCACTCACTGAGTGACAGGCTTTGATAAACCCTGTTGCTAATTCACATGAGGAGAAACTTACCAGTCACCCCAGTGTGTGTGTGTGTGTGGGGGGGGGTTAAGAGAGACAGTTAATTACTAGGGCTGTCAAAAATAGCGCGTTAACGACGTTAATTAGTTGTTTGTTGTTAATTACGTCAATTTTTTTAACGCATTTCACGCATGCGCAGTGTGACAAATTATTCAGGTCAGGAAAGTGGTTGGGAGCTAGAGGCGAGATGGAGCAAGGTGAGCAAAGTGGGCCTATTGACGGATTCAAATATAAAAAGAATGATGATGGTACAGTTAACAAGTACAAGGTTATTTGCAAGATTTGTAACAAGGAGTTTCAATTTCACCGGAGTTGTTCAAGCTTGAGGTACCATGTCAACGCCAAACATGCGTTTGCTGGGCCCTCAGGTTCAGCAAGTGGTTTGCGCCAGACCACGCTGAATGTTCGCAGGCCATTAACAAAATCAACCTCAGATAATTTGACCAACACAATAGCAAAATGGATTGCAAAGGATTGTAGACCCATTAGCATTGTAGAAGACTCGGGTTTCCTTGATGTTTTGCAAGTGGCGTCTCAAGAATCCTATAAGCCACCGTCAAGAGCCACAGTTATGACGAAAATCCACGAGCTCTATGAAAACGAAAAAGAAAAAAGGAAAGAGGTCTTGGCTCAAGTAAATCATATCGCCCTGACAGGAGACCATTGGACATCAGTGAGTAACAACAATTACCTCGGAGTAACGGCACATTTCATCAGTGACACGTGGGAACTGAAGTCTTTTGCCCTGACTATATTAAAAACTGAGGAGCGTCATTTTGCGGAGGCTTGTAAAGAACAGTTCCTTTCTGTTGCACGTAAGTGGGACATCGAGGGCAAGACGACAACCATTGGGACTGACAGTGCACGCAACATGGTTGCCGCAATTCGACTTACACGCTATAAACACATGAACTGTGTCGCTCACATGGTGCAGAGAAGTGTCACAGTGAGTCTGGCTGACAGCGGCTTTGTAAATGCTTTGGCCAAGGCTCGCAAAGTTGTCGGTCATTTTAAGCACAGCCCAGCAAATGCTGCGGAACTTCAAGCACAACAAGTCAGCCTGGGAAAGAGGCAAGAGCCATTGATCCAGGATGTTCCAACACGTTGGAATTCGACGTTGGAAATGGTCAAGCGCGTGAGCAGAAATAAAGAGGCTGTCATCGCAGCCCTGGACAATCAGGAGCACAAACTCGTTTTGCCGACCGCAGCAGAGTGGGATAAACTGCAGAGGCTGGAGACACTTCTAGAGCCATGCAGGTAAATCAGTCTGTAACTTATCAAATAACATTGCTTTGATTATTTTCTGGAATGAATTACAGTCAAATATCAATAACATGTATGTATGTAAAAAATAATGATGATAATAATAATAATATGTTGATAACCACTGTTCTAATAATACACTGTTTCTGTGTGCATGTGTGTGTGTTTTTCTGTGCATAGGTATGTAACTGAGCTCCTGGGTGGAGAGGCCTATGTCTCCTGTTCTGTGGTACTACCTTCTCTCTGCCACTTGCGTCTCAAGATGGAAGCCTGTGATGAGGACCCTGCATATGTGGTGAGATTCAAGACCAAGTTCAAGGAGGACCTAGCATCCCGTCAAGAACAGCTCAACAATGCATGGCTCCAGATTGCTACAGTTTTGGATCCTCGTTTCAAAGACTTGAAATGCCTGCCCAAGACAGACAGGGAAGAGGTGTGGACCACACTTGAAGGGATGCTGCAACAAGAATCACCCAGAAGGTCTTCACAGACACATGATGATGGGCCACCCAGGAAGAAAATCAGCCTTCTGCAAATGGACTCAGATTCAGAATCAGAAGATGAAGAGGTCCAACCTGCCATACAGAGGTACAGAGCAGAGCCCACCATTAAATTGGAGGACTGCCCGTTGAGGTGGTGGGCATCTCATTCAGGAGCCCATGAGAAGCTGGCCTCACTAGCTCACAAATATCTAGCCACTCCTGCAACCACAGTTCCCTGTGAACGACTTTTCTCAATTGCAGGTCACATTGTGAACAAGAAAAGGTCAGCTTTACTTTCAGAAAATGTGAACAAGTTAGTTTGCCTCAGCAACTGGCTGAAAGATGATGAAGCTCAGTAGATTTGAAAGGTGATGTTCAAACAAAAAGACCAGTTTCAGTGCAACATGTTATAGTAGTTAGCAACTGGATTAAAGAATGGAGGAAAAGGTAAAAGATTGTTCTTTGGTTTGATTTAGAAGTTTTATTGAAAATGTTTTTTTTTTCCACATAAAAACGCAACAGATGACTCAAATTGTGCAAAAATGTGGAAGGCCACTGTTATGATTGGACTACATTTATTGCTTTCTGTTCAATTGAATACTGTAAATTGTACATCCTGGTTAAGAGGAATGCCAAAGAGGAAGCGATGGGACATTACAAATATTATGGTGTGTATGTTTCAGCTTGATTTAAACCACCATTATTTGGCTGTGTTAATAAACAGACATAATATAAAAATTATGTATCTGTGTCCTGTTATTTATCTTTTGGTATGCATTTCAGAAAAAAAATGGTTAGGATTCAGGTGTAATTGCAAATAGTGATTAATCCTGATTAATCCACTGAAAATTCTGATTAATTTGATTAAAAATTTTAATCATTTGACAGCCCTATTAATTACAGAATGCAAATTATGTTGTCAGAACAGCCATTCAAGTAATGTCTTCTCTTGCTTTTAATAAGCATCCCTCTCACTCACTTTTGCAGGAAACCTGTCTGCATGAAATACAAAGTAATCTCTTAGCGACGAGTCCCGCTGTTCTACCCATGACAACGTAATCCATGCCAGAGTTAAGTAGAGTTGGCAGTAGATGAGACATGGAAACACATTCTCTAAAACTTATTGACCTTTGCTCATTTTAAGGTTTATACCGTTATGTTTCTGCTAGAACATGTTAACATGCTTTAATGTTCTTTTTTTCTCATACTGCCGATGGCGGCTGCAGCTGTACTCCCCCGCTGTCTGAAACGCTGTCTCTTTAAGCCCCTCTCCCGAAAAAACCCAGTCTGCTGTGATAGGGCAATTTTACTGACCCTCTTAGCAACTTTATTTCCAAAAAGTGACTAGCAAGACTATCAGGAGATATATTATATTGTAATTGATTTCCATGCATGCTGCTCAGAGTAATCAAAGTCCACGGCTCTTCAGCCAACTGCACAGGGTCTCTCTCCAGCTTCTCTTACGCTGTAAGCATCAGGCAGTCAGGTGACACTGACATTATGCAAGCATTATGCAACAGGTACGTACGATGTCCTATGGCGACTTTTAGCAACTTTTTGCTTGCTGCCTCTGGACTACTGCTGTACTTTCGGGAGATTGAGTATATGACTTTAAATGTAAATGTGCTGTATATATATTAACGAGGCTGCCGCACAAGGTGCCACCTGCTCGTCAGATAAACACACACACACATTCACACTGCACAGCATCGGGGGCAACTCGAGGTTCAGTGTCTTGCCCAAGGACACTTCAACAAGGATTGAACCACCAACCTTCCGATTGGCAGGCAACCGCGCTACCACAGAGCCACAGCCGCCCCTTTATAAAGTGTAAAATCAAAATAAAGGCTTCATAGCAAAAAAACTACCGCCAACATGTGTTGTGTTTTCTTCTCTTTCTTCTGCCAGACTAAAGACGAGTGTCGGCTACAGCCACAATATGCCGTCTCACTGGGAGGCGAGGCCCCCATGGGGTGGGAATTTGGAATACAGCTTACAAAATAAATGAACACCAGAAGAAATGAAGCCTTTATAAAGCAATATACATATGCCAACTATTTATACATAATTAAACCACATAATGTGACCACACATTGCTGGAAGTCACGACTAAAACTTCCGAACATTCACAAAAAGGCGACACCGTTGCTCTGTCCGGCGCTCAGCGCCACCCAAGACAATTGTGATTGGTTAAAAGAAATGCCCATAAACCAGAGCATGTGACCCTCCTCCGCAGCGCTGTGGAGGAAGGTCTGGCAATGCGAGACTAGGTCATTATAGGCTTATATACGCTGTGCTTTTTGAACATTAACACTAGAAGAAACCCAATATAAAAGTATGAACCTGAAAAGGAGAATATTAAGATGTCATCTTTAAGTAGCCTCAGGATGAAGCCATAGTTATCTTTATTCTGAGTTAGCATTTCACTACATTTCATAATACATGAAACCCTTATGACCTAGCAATGTGGGTGTACTCAAGGAGAGACCTAAGGGGTCTGCCTCCTGGCAGTTAGAAAATAAAATGAGGATAATGCTGTTGGACTGGGACACCTCAAATGCTAGTATTACACAATGAGCTGATGTCTGCTTTTATTCAAATACATTTTTCAGATTAAGGTGGTGCTGATCTTTCTTTTTTTTATGGCAAATTTGGTCTGAAGTGAAATCAGTAAAACAACACAAACCCCGGAGTCTGATGAACATTTATCTTGCAGCGAGGCGACCTGCCCTCCGGCTTCAGCATGCATAAGCTCCACTCCTCGTCTCCTTAAATCTCCACAGAGCTCTTAAGAGTTTACAACAAAATAGAGATAGCGTTTTAAGAGCGGGGTTGCAGGCTTCCTTGCCCCCGCCATCAACCGCCCTGCTGCACCTTATCTTAATTGTACAAGACAGGCTGCCTCAAACTACAGAGGAATCAAAAGAGATCAAGACGTTGCAAAAACCATGCAGGCAAATTGGAATCTCTGATTACTTATGCTAATACGGCGATGACAGAGAGGCAGGGAAGCAGCGAGGAGGATGGAGGGAAGGCTACGTTTGGTGTATCACTCAGGGTGCGCTCTAATTAAAAACAGAATTAATCTTTTGGACGTACAGGCAGACCTCTCTCTCCCAGTGTGTCCCCAGTGAGGAGCCAGAGCCACTGAGAGCTAATTACTGTTATCTGCCAGTTGTTTTATTAACATGTGTCCTCAAAGAATGGAGAAGCTTAACTCGGCCCCTGCTCTGACTGATGCCACGCTCGATAGAACAGCACAAAAAATGATTTCAAAATGAAAAAGGGCCCCCATTCCTTTTCTCTTGATGTTAAAAAATAAAGAAAATAGGGAGCGGCTTTTTTATTTTCTCCGCACGACTCTTTAAATTTCCTCTTGGGTGTGATATTTCCTTATGATATGTAGATAGAGTGAGACAGAAGAACAGTGGGAGTTGGAGTGCGAGGGATGGGGGACGGGGGAGGCGATGGGAGGGAGAAGATAGGGGAGAGAAACAGATGGGTGGAGAGAAGGAGGTGCAGAGGCGAGAGGAGAGATAAATCAACAACAAAGACTTTGCTTCCTTAGTGGTGAGCAGAATGAGAGGAGAAGGCGAGAGAAAGCACACAGCCAGCAGCCGGTAATTACACGCCAATCATCTGCCCATAGGCCAGTGCAGAGATTAACTAAGCGGAGAAATGGTGGGAGAAATTCAATTAAAATTGAATTAATAAGCAGTCAGTCGTGCCGAGGGGCGGGATCAGGCCTGCGCGTGCTGGTCAGTCATTGGGAGGGGCGAAGGTGGCAGGGATGTGATTGGTGGTGTTAAAACTGGGGAAACATGGGAGGGAATGTGATGACAACAATCAGTCTTGCTCTCCTCCACAGCAGTAGAGTTGCAGAGTCTGGCTAGTCCACACAGCATTCTGGGATAAACATGCTCTGGTTTATTGGCATTTCTTTAAACCAATCCCAATCGTCTTGGGCGTGTCTAAGCTTCGAACGGCGCCACGGTGCCTCTGCAAATTATCCTTGGGTGGAACATGTGTAAGTTACAACAGAAACTCAGATTGGACAGACAGTCTAGAACGCCAACACAGAGGACGGTAACAGACTGAAAATAAAGGAAGGGAATACCTGATAATAACCCATTGTAGCACAGTCTCTTCACCTTGTCTTTGGAATGCATGGCAGAGACTCTGCCTGATTACACTGACATGGAACTGTAAAAATAATGTAATCAGTAATTGGTTATTATTAGTATTACATTATTGGATGCAAGCAGCATTTTATTATTATAACTGGTGGATTTTGTTCATAAGAATGTAAAAGTAATGGACGTAGCATCAGTAATGTCACCAATTGGTTTGTGGACTGCCATTTCCAGTGGAGATTTACTGGCGGGTAAACGCAGTTCATCAGCATGTACAGCAGAACACAGAGCTGGGGGGAAATCGGCAGACTTTCCCTTAAGCTACCAGCTAACGCTAGCATGACCAGACAGTGAACAACCAACCAGAATGTTCCACTTTACTTTGATGAAATGAAAACATACAGCCGGGTCAAAGTTTAAGATGAAAACACGGACAATACCCGAAAACAAGTTCACAGCTATTTTAATGTACCTAGTGTTAGCATGGTTAGCATCGCTAAGCCTCCGTCCTGATTGACAGGTCAAGCATCCCCTGCTTTATCCTCTAATTTAAAATAAAGGGGACCATCATTAGTACTATCATCCTTAGAGAACTAATGACTAATTAGTCATTTGTACTCATTTTGCAGCAGAATGGCCCTGTGAGTGTTATATTATTGGTAGCCTATGTATTAAATTATTGGATGTAAGTAGCATTTTATTATTTTAGCTGGTGGTTTTTGTTCATAAGAATGTATTTAGTGTATCATACATTTTGTAAATTGTTAATCTAGTAATTAAATCTGCCAGATCACGGGAGTGAAACAAACCCAATTTTCTGACAATCACTCAATTTAATGGATTAATTTCCATCATTGTAATATATGGTCCTCACGGGCTTGTGTGGCTTGCAGGTAATCATGTCAAGAAAATGACAGCATATGAAACTGCTCTATGATGAAAAGCAATACAATGATCTAGACAGATTGGGTTTATTCTTCAAGGCGGTCCAAGCCTCTGTGTTCTGGCTCTCCTCCATGTTGAGACTCCGTCCTCAGTTAACACATTCATTATGGTGAGCGTCATCTCCGCGACAGGTCAACAGACTGGCCCTGGAAAAGCATTATTAACCAGGTAATTGGCAGGTCATTAGACCATATTTTGTTGGCACTGTTGCCTGCCCACCAATATGATTTATGAGTCTGTAATTCATAGTCTGCCACTCTAATTACATCCTTTCAGCCCCCGTTACTGGTGCTCTTGTAATGGTGATTCATATAGGGAAATTCTCCCACAGCAAAATCTGTAAAAGCAGGATGTGGTGTTTACCTGCTGTATTTAGGTTTGTACAAAACATGGACTCCACTCACAAAATGCCGCCCCAGGCACCTGCCCGCTTGACCCATGCCAAAAACCGCTGACATATTTTTAAAATTGACATCAGAATGCATTAGTTGCATAATTTGCTAAATTCTATGATTGGCTAAGGAACAACTAGCTAAGAACTGTAAGTGAGAAGGCTATGAGACATGCAATAATACAGTCAAAAATATGTGAATTTGTCAAATAAATGAAGCATGTTAATAAACTATACATGTCTGGCCCTTGATGTGATTGTCATTTTTCATGTGTGGCCCTTAGTGAAAGCGAACCGCTGTTTAAGACACAGCAGCTAGCAGGGGCCTTTGTAACTTTTTGGGGGCCCTATGCAAAAAACAACTTCTTCCTATGGACAGCAATTGTTGTTTATGGTGTGACTCATAAACCTCTAGTCTCTAATATTTTCAGAGTAATTTAAATAAAAAGTTTCATGATGAATTTGGGGCGATCCACATTCATTTCGGTTAAGGAAGAGTCCTGTCTTATTTTGTCTTTAGTTCAAAGTTAAAACCAGAAAAGTATAAAAGGAAAAGTTTAAGGTGTTTTCACTGGTATTTGTTTACTGATTGTTGTTTTAAATTCAATAATTGCAAAATTTTTCCAAAAGACAATGAGTAATCATGTTAAATAATCCAGTTCCAATATTGAGCAAAATATTAGCAATTATGTTTTTTTATATAATCGAGCAGCCTTAAGTCAAAATCTACATAACACACACAGGTGTCTAAAAAGGGAGAGGACCAGTGACAGATTCCATGCATGTAAAAGATCTCATCATCCCAGTATCTTGAATAGTGCACATTCATTTCCATTAGTCTTGGTTTTGGTTGCTGTGTAACGTATCATCAGAACAAATCAACATGGAGCCATGGCCAGCAGTAACACCCCTGTTAATATTCTATACAATTACTAATGTATGCAACATGGAATTAGATGAACCTCAAAATATATATTTTTTATAAGCAGCCCACGGTTAATCTTGGAGGAAGCTGTAAAAAGCTCAGCCCAGCCATGCAGTTTGGAGGGCTCGGTTAAAGATAGGCCTCTCTCTCTCTCTCTCTCTCTCTCTCTCTCTCTCTCTTTGCTGTGAATACAACAGATTGATGCATTTTCAACAGCTATTCTTCTAGTGATGATGTGGTGCTGATTTCAGTAGCAACCTCAGTAGTAGCATTTAAATAATGCTTAACCTGCATTTTATTTTTTCTTGTTTTATTGCAACCATGGTATTCGAAAAATACCATGTGTTATGTATTATACCACTGTATTCAAAATAACATTTATATCAAGTCAATATGATTTTTTGCATGATCATCACGTAAGTGACATACCTACCAAACTGAAGGCTAATGTTAGATCCTCCCAGGAGCAGAGCAGCATTAAGACAGGGCTGCTGAAAGGTATTATTTGACACTAGCCATGTAGGATTTATATAACTCAGCGTGGGTGTATGACGTCCCCCTGGCCTCAGTGTGGCACTCCTGTAATAAATAAGTGTACATTGGAGTTTCATAATATAACCCAAGATTGGATTGCTACATTCAGCTTCAGCCCTGAGCAAGAAGAGTTGTGTATGTTTATCAAGTAAGTGTGAGACTACCTGCTTGGACATCCAGGCCCATTCCAGATTGAAGCTCACACTCAGATCACATTTAAGTTGCATTCAAACTGGCTGCAGGGATCCAAGCCTAGCGTCTGTGTTACCTAAGCACAGGGTTCAGACTCTGGTCAGCACTGTATTATCTGGAGGCGCTAAGCTATGGGGCTGGGCTGGGACTGAAAGCTGCACTCTGTTTCTACATCTCCTGGGTTGAATTTAGGTTTTCTTTTAACATAGTCTTCCAATTTTTAATACTTACCTAATGGTCAGCTTAGTGTAAGCTTTCCTCATGGATTATTTTATCATTGTCTTGTGAAAAAAATTATAATCCAGTCTTGTGCTGTAGCAAGAATTTTCCAAAAACCAGGCAGTGGGCCAGAGCAGTATACAGTGGGGTTCAAAAGTTTGGGCACCCCAGGTAAAAATTGGTATTAATGTGCATAAAGAAGATGGAAAAATCTCCAAAAGGATCAAATGACAGATTAGACATTCATATAATATGTCACAAAATGTTAGATTTTATTTCCATCATTTACACTTTCAAAATAACAGAAAACTAAAAAATGGCGTCTGCAAAAGTTTGGACACCCTGCAGAGTTTCTAGCATGCACCCCCCCCCGTTGGAAAGCTGAGACCTGACAGTGTCATGGATTGTTCTCAATCATCGTCTGGAAAGACCAGATGATGCCAATCTTAAGGTTTTAAATGTCCAGACTCATCTGACCCCCCCAACAATCAGCACCATGGCCCAGACTCATCTGACCCCCCCCCAACAATCAGCACCGTGGCTTCTTCTAAGACGTTGTCTAGAAAACTGAAACTGAAAATAGTTGACGCTCACAAAGCAGGAGAAGGCTAGAAGAAGATAGCAAAGCGTTTTCAGATGCCGATATCCTCTGTTGGGAATGTAATTAAGAAATGGCCATCATCAGGAACAGTGGAAGTTAAAGATCTGGAAGACCAAGAACAATATCAGAACCGCTTGCAGGACTGGGAGAAAAGCATGTCCAAACCCACGTTTTTTTCCTGGGTTGCCCAAACTTTCGAACAATTGTTTAAACAGCTTTGAAGAGAAGATTGTAATGATTTTCATTTTCTACTGTCAGGGTTCTTAATCTTAACAAATGAATCAATAGTTAACAGTGATTGCTCGTCACTGTGGTGACATTTCCAGCTTAGGAACTCATGCTTAATAAGTTGAGACAGTTGCACCACATGACTCATTCAGGTCAGTGTCCAACATAACCTCATATCCTCTCATACTTCGACTCTGTCTCCTTAGATGACAGGGGATGTAACAGCTGGATAATAAGACAGTGCTGCCTCAAGTGCTCCCATCACACTAAGCTCATGGAGGAAGTTAACACATAACACACTTACATCTATTCTCACACACTTTAGGATAGGCTCTTCCACAGTTTCTTCTAGGCTGGTCTATATCCACGACCTTCCACTTTCAGGATTGCTCAATTGCTTACATTTCAGTGACACTCCAAATCCACAAAGATCTTTCATACTACTCTCTACCATTGTCTCTCTTAATACTTCATAATACTGTCATCTGACAGCGGTGGAGCTGCTGCTCTGCCCGGAGCGTTCCATACAGACTAAAAGGGGATTTTTGCATCGGTATCTGATGCTGTGAGACACTGACCAAGCATCAGGATTTTATGAGTCAGGAGTGTTTGATCCAGACGTGCCGGTGCTCCTAAGTTTCTCCATAGCGGTCAATAGTGTTTTAAAAGTTACCCACATTTTAATTTTGAAATTCAAACAAGAAAGGATGCAAAACATAGGCTACTGTTTAAGACGCTCTTTTGTCCCACACAGGTTGAAACTAAATACAGCTACCTGATGATGATGATGAGCATTTTCCAAACACCTCCAGCAGCTCTGACAGTGAGGGTCGATGCAGCCCAACACAGGCGAGCCAAGAATGAGACAGCTAACTGAGGCACAGGCCAAGCAGACCACTCAAATCTGAGAGCTCCTCGGCAGCGATGGCTCCTCCTTGCCCCCCAGGGACTCGACTGTCTGGACAAAGGAACAGTGCTGCGAGTGCCTGTCTTCTCGCCAAAATACTCTCAGAAAAGCCTGAGTAGCAGGGACAAAAGGTTGTCCTCTGAGGACGGAGCAAACTCATGATTAGCTTGTATTTGCATGGATAACTCTCTTCATGTGTCATCTTTTGCCGTTCTCTCACTGGCCCTCATGAGACTGGCTAACTGCGAGGTAAGTCATTTTTCATTATTACTCTGGAACACACAGGAACTAATGGTAGCAAGAGGGGGAAATATTGTTGAAGAGCTTTATGGAAACAAATTACAGTACAGAGATGTTGTTCATTCCCTAAATTAATGTGAATTAAACTTGTGGTAGATTTGTGCTGTCTACAATGTAAAGGTCTTTACCTCCAGAAGCCCTGTACCCACTTAAGGCTAGAACCCCAGGAAAAATAGCTTTTAGCTTATGCTAACGCTAATGGGGATCCAAATTAAAATAAAAAACCTTAAATGAAGTCTTCCAATCCCAACAGCAGCTGGGCCCGAGCCTAGACAGCCCCCGAAAATGAAGAATAAAGAAAGCGACAAATGATTCTGACACTGAAATATGATTTTGCACACTGTGGATTTTATATTCACAACCTTCCCCCTGTGTCTCCAAGAGTACAAAAATGTAACAAATGGCTTGTCCTTGTACATTTAGTTTTTCTTCACTACACTTGTTTTGTTCACATATTTGCTTTGTCTCGTGGAGAATGGATTCCATTGTTGTTCAAAACTGTACTGTGTAAGTTTAACTTAAACCTGTTTGGTTTCAATACAGCAGACATGAGGAAATAACACACACACACACACACACACACACACACACACACACCTGCCCTGGACTGGGGCTACGTAGTTCAACAGTTTTCATTTCTTTTAGTGTGAAATCAACAAAGTAGGTGGCTGTGTGAGAGGTTCACTAGGTCCAATCATAGAATTTAAAAATAGTGGATGAAGCATCCGTGATGTATGAATTGTAGATTGCCATTTTGAAGCCTCGAGATTGTCGATGGAGTCGTCGCCATCTTGATTTTTAGCAACCAGATCAGACAAGCCAGTGTGTTCCTGGTTGAAATGGCGCTAAGCTAAATGCTAAAGGAGGAAGGTTGCCGATCTTCAACCCTTCTGAAGCTACCAAAATGCTCCAGTTAACTTTGAGGAAGGGAAAACACACAGGTAGAGAGTCCAGGTGTAATGAAAACACGGAACCCAAAAACTAAGTCACAGCTATTTAAACCCTGGTGTTGTCCTCCTGTCAACTGTGCAACTTTATGTTTTTCTGGGTCAAATTTGAAACCTTTTGATTGTCTTTTTCAAAACCTTTGTTGCTTTTCCCCCTGATGTTTTGTCAATTTCGTTTGTGCCTTTTGACTTTCTGTGGGGGGAGGGGGGGTTGCCCCCATGTTTTTTAAGCTTTTTTGGACATTTTAGTCACTTTTTTCAAAAAAGGTTTAGTGCTATAAAATTTAACAAAACACCCACATTTAAAGAAAGCAGTGGGCTGATCATTTATTTTACTTGTTGTGTGGAACAATCCGCATTATTTTTCTCTAATAATAATTTGGTTAAAAGACACTTTTCTTATTTATTTTTTTCAAAATGGGTCAAATTTGACCCGAGGACAACACCACAACCATGCTAACACAGGGTTAGCATGGTTAACATTGCTAAGCCTCTGTCCTAATTGACAGGTCCTAAATCATGCTCTGTATCGTCTATTCTAAAATAAATGGCACCATAATTCACAAAATGAACATAACTCTGTATTGAAAAAGATTTGAAACTATAGATTGAGACCATAAACTGTTTGAAAATGTTTCCTGAGGTCATTAAACATGTGAGAAGCAGGCTCATTTTCTCATAGACTTAGACATAGACATGAAACAGACTTCTTTTTGGAGCCAGTGCTGGAAGTTAGAGAGTATGAGGCTTTAAGGCATTGGAGCCGTCCATTAGTTTTACAGTCTATGGCTTCAATTCGGGACTATCTTAATACACATCCCAGTCCTGGATAGCCTTTTACAGAAGGCAAAGGTTACAGTATTGGACAAATTTAGAGTTTGACCTGATGATGTGGCTCAATGACTTTCATCACAGTATTGTAATTCACCCTGAGGAAGGCAGGAACTTCTCTACCAAAATGTCACGGCAACCATTTAACAGCTCACTCAGAACCACAACAGTCAGGGGATCACCAAACATATTAGGATTCCACAGGCAGCCTGGCATTGGCCTCCCTGGAGCCATGCTACGATATGTTAGCATTTGGCCTTAAAGCAGCACTGTACCTAACGGAACATGAACAGCTTGTTTTCCTAATTACGTTGTTTAAAAATTATTGTTGTCATTTTAATTTGTTGCATATGTGTTGACTTATTTAAAGCAGCAGCTTCTGTTGTTCTTCTATTCTGTTGGGTCCAATCAAAGCGTACTGGGCTTGATTCAGTCTGTGTAGCACTTCTTGCTGTTACCAGTGTTGTTTGCCTAGAGATTTACACTACAAAGTATTTTTCTCAAAACCAATTAGATAAGTTGTATTTGCATGTTTCAGCACCCCAAAAAATAGTGGTTTACAATTTGGTCTAGAATTACATACTTACTGATGTGAAAATTGAGAGTTGAACAGTGAAATGAATGTTACTTTCCCCCTCTGTCAGACAGCTCTGGAGGTTAGACGAAATCACGCCTCGGAAAGCTCAAGCAAAGCAGCAAGTGGAGAAAACTTAGTCGGAGTCTGTACTTGCTCTCTTTTTTCTCCAACCTTCAATGCATACAAGAGTGCAAACTCAGGCACACACACACACACACATGCAGACACAAACACAGGTATACACATACATACACACACACATACACTCACACAATGAACACACCCACAGCCTTACCCAACTCCACTCTGCTCATGTGTGAAATGAGCAAGGGTCTTATCTCTTGGAAACACACCACTGAGCCAGAGGAGAAGTAGAGAGAGGGAGACACAGTGGGAGAGGAGGGAGGAGAAAGAGAAGGAGGAGGGGAAGAGAGAGAGAGAGAGAGAGAGAGAGAGATGTGGTGTGCATGCTGATGACTGTGGACTTGGGAATCTGCTGCACACTCTGGAGGTCTGAGGCTGAGCCATTATCAACCTTCTGTTCCTCTATTAGACCACTTTACTGACCTGCACCACACACACACACACACACACACACACACACACACACACACACTACCCCCCCCACACACACACACACACACTAGGGCTTCACAATATATTGTTTTTTTATCATCATAGTGATATCAACAGGTACAATAAATACATCTGCAACATAGACACAGACAGACTTTTAGTGTTAGTTGAATGAAAACATCAGTACAAACTGCACATTAAAATGTTGCTGTCATTCTTATTTTAGTGCTGCCTTTTATATTTATATTTATATATATTCATATTGAATTCAATGTTCATTTTGTTCGATAAAAGAATGCTGGAAATGATTTCCTTGCGACAGAGTACAGAGTAACTGAGTCTATTTTAATATCTGTTCTATTTATTGCGAGTAATATTGTTATTACAATATTTAACAACGTTATCGCATATTTTCCTCATATTGGGCAGCCCTAACACACACACACACACACACACACACACACAAACGTTCTCTAAAAGCTCTATCCTTACTTTCGTATAAAGGTATGGTTTGAACAGAAACAACCCAGAGCGGGTTTCCTCCTATCCCAGAATGCATCTGTGGCGTAGCGCTGTGGAGATAGAGATCATAGACATAATAAAGAGTAGACCGCATCGACCGCTACTGCCTATTGGCGCTGACGAGATTTGGGGCCGCCATCTTGGACCGGTCACCCGCTCCACTCAGTGTAATGTGTTTGGCAGGTGCAATGAGCTGTCAGCGCGTTTAATTAATCACACTCACTGAATACCCAACTGATTTTCATGTTTTTTTTTTGCTACAAAGGTCATACATGTAGCTATGATACAGGACACATGATTAGGCGTATTTTAATATTCATAGTGTGCTTAACAGTAATAGAATATTCTGATATGATATAAATTCACCAGATGTCCGAGATCAAAACTGGGAACATAATCCCCGAAAAGGGAGAGCAACGGGGATATTTCCAGTTTGACTATAAATCTGATTGAAAAACCTAATGTTGTGTCTTTAAAAAAAGAACAAGGACAGAGGTAGTTTTTTTCTTCTGTATTTAGTCAGGGGACAAAAACGGGGACTGTCCCTAAATCCGAGGACGTCTGGTCACCCTAGACCCTAGACCAGACATCCTCGGTGTATCTATCATTTGTAAATGATAGGTATTTGCAAAATACCCCTACATCACATATATGATGTAGGCTATAATAGGTATAAATACCCCTACATCACATATATGATGTAGGCTATAATAGGTATAAATACCTTAATAAAAAATAAAAATAATTTGCACACACATTATAAATATGATAGGGAAGAAGAAACAGATAGTGACCGTAAAGATATTTAAGTACAAGAAACAATATGATTATATTATTAGAGTCTACTTGAAGCTTTTTATATTTGTCTCTCTCTCTGTCACACACACACACACACACACACACACAGTACTACCACGTTGTTCTGCATCAATTGCCTCCCAGACCTTGACATTTAGCAGCCCCATTCCCAACACACACACACACACACACACACACTAGGGTTGCAAAACATTGACAAAATGTGATATTGCAACATCGATATGAATTCCGATATTTTTAAACATATATAAAATTACAAAATAGATTCATAACAAATTAAACAAGTTTTCTTACAACACAAGGTTTATTTTAACTGAAAGTTATATTGGACTGGTCCAACATGAATAAATAACTAAGGACCATGTCTACAGAACAGGACGGGTTCTACTGGTTGGACAGTATAAAATATATAAATCAAGTTATAATATAAATAACTAAGGACCATGTCTACAGAACAGGACGGGTTCTACTGGTTGGACAGTATAAAATATATAAATAAAGTTATAATATAAATAACTAAGGACCATGTCTACAGAACAGGACGGGTTCTACTGGTTGGACGGTATAAAATACATAAATAAAGTTATAATATAAATAACTAAGGACCATGTCTACAGAACAGGACGGGTTCTACTGGTTGGACAGTATAAAATATATAAATAAAGTTATAATATAAATAACTAAGGACCATGTCTACAGAACAGGACGGGTTCTACTGGTTGGACAGTATAAAATACATAAATAAAGTTATAATATAAATAACTAAGGACCATGTCTACAGAACAGGACGGGTTCTACTGGTTGGACAGTATAAAATACATAAATAAAGTTATAATTTAAATAACTAAGGACCATGTCTACAGAACAGGACGGGTTCTACTGGTTGGACAGTATAAAATACATAAATAAAGTTATAATATAAATAACTAAGGACCATGTCTACAGAACAGGACGGGTTCTACTGGTTGGACAGTATAAAATACATAAATAAAATATAATATAAATAACTAAGGACCATGTCTATAAATAAAAATACATAAATAAAGTTATAATATAAATAACTAAGGACCATGTCTACAGAACAGGACGGGTTCTACTGGTTGGACAGTATAAAATACATAAATAAAGTTATAATATAAATAACTAAGGACCATGTCTACAGAACAGGACGGGTTCTACTGGTTGGACAGTATAAAATATATAAATAAAGTTATAATATAAATAACTAAGGACCATGTCTACAGAACAGGACGGGTTCTACTGGTTGGACAGTATAAAATATATAAATAAAGTTATAATATAAATAACTAAGGACCATGTCTACAGAACAGGACGGGTTCTACTGGTTGGACGGGTTCTAGTATAAAATACATAAATAAAGTTATAATTTAAATAACTAGTATAAAATACATAAATAAAGTTATAATTTAAATAACTAAGGACCATGTCTACAGAACAGGACGGGTTCTACTGGTTGGACAGTATAAAATATATAAATAAAGTTATAATAAATATAACTAAGGACCATGTCTACAGAACAGGGCGGGTTCTACTGGTTGGACAGTATAAAATACATAAATAAAGTTATAATATAAATAACTAAGGACCATGTCTACAGAACAGGACGGGTTCTACTGGTTGGACAGTATAAAATACATAAATAAAGTTATAATATAAATAACTAAGGACCATGTCTACAGAACAGGACAGGTTCTACTGGTTGGACAGTATAAAATACATAAATAAAGTTATAATTTAAATAACTAAGGACCATGTCTACAGAACAGGACGGGTTCTACTGGTTGGACAGTATAAAATATATAAATAAAGTTATAATAAATATAACTAAGGACCATGTCTACAGAACAGGACGGGTTCTACTGGTTGGACAGTATAAAATACATAAATAAAGTTATAATATAAATAACTAAGGACCATGTCTACAGAACAGGACGGGTTCTACTGGTTGCACAGTATAAAATATATAAATAAAGTTATAATAAATATAACTAAGGACCATGTCTACAGAACAGGACGGGTTCTACTGGTTGGACAGTATAAAATATATAAATAAAGCTATAATATAAATAACTAAGGACCATGTCTACAGAACAGGACGGGTTCTACTGGTTGGACAGTATAAAATACATAAATAAAGTTATAATATAAATAACTAAGGACCATGTCTACAGAACAGGACAGGTTCTACTGGTTGGACAGTATAAAATATATAAATAAAGTTATAATATAAATAACTAAGGACCATGTCTACAGAACAGGACGGGTTCTACTGGTTGGACAGTATAAAATACATAAATAAAGTTATAATATAAATAACTAAGGACCATGTCTACAGAACAGGACAGGTTCTACTGGTTGGACAGTATAAAATATATAAATAAAGTTATAATATAAATAACTAAGGACCATGTCTACAGAACAGGACAGGTTCTACTGGTTGGACAGTATAAAATACATAAATAAAGTTATAATATAAATAACTAAGGACCATGTCTACAGAACAGGACGGGTTCTACTGGTTGGACAGTATAAAATACATAAATAAAGTTAACAGGACAGCTCCACAAAATAAACTAAATATTGCATACTTATTGCGACTTTCGATATATTTGATAAATGACCAGCTGTCTCAGCTCTTATTACATAAGTATTTGGACAGATACACCTCTTTTATGTTGTGTTGACTCTGTACTCAAGCACATTGCTATTGAAAAGGCTATATAATTATATATATCTCTATCTATCTATCTTATAAGAGTAAATTTCAAAACACAGATAGGCCTACAAAATGCTTCCCAGAACCCAGAGTGAAAGAGATAAGATCTGAGCAGGAATATGCTGCACAGTGCTCTGGCATCTTGGATCTTCTGCTGCCAAGTAACGAGTATGACCGGTCCAAGATGGCGGCTGGATTTCTCACGCTCAGCAGCCAATGCGGCGTCTACTCTTTATTATGTCTATGATAGAGATGGCCGAGGGAGACTTATTACTTTGTAGTTCAAAGTGTTGACCATCAAATAACAATCTAGCGCTAAGGTATAAGACAAATATGTTCGGTGACAAAGCTGTCATTTAAAGTATTTATTTTTGGTCTTTTTAAACTAGGATTCATACTGCGCTCACTTTCATAGCAGTTCCCTTTTGGATTCAACAGAAATCTTCGTCCCTCAATCCCACGCCTTGCTTTCATTAATTCTCCTCATTAAGTTCCTCAGTAGGGCGTCTACTGTCTTTTAAAAGTCGGTTCAACCAATTTCAATTGTGGATTTTTCTTTGAGTAAACAGAAAGTTAACAGAATGTTGTTAGTGGCATTCAGCACAGAGGGGGGGGGGCATCAGACACACCATTTTCAGCTGCGAAACAAACATCTAAGAGGAGGCTCTGTGAGTGTGATGGAAGAAAAACGGGATTAGTCCAGATCCAGGGCTCTAATTTAGGTGGAGGTACACAGGAAACATATGAGAGGAACTGTCTGGCTCACACGTCTGTACGTCCACGATCCAATCTGTAGCCAACACGCAGCCTGTCAGGTGCAAGACAATCATCCAGCACGCGGTTTCCAGAAGTCAGCAACCTCCCACCATACCTTGGAAACTTCACATGAGGGCTTAACCGCGAGTCTGACAGAACTTTACCAGTGAAGCTGTTTCTCTGACCTACGGCTGTCCAATAAATACTCTGAATCACACATCTGTCTCAGACCACTTCTTTTAAAGTTTGCATTTCAAGACTAAATACTTCTTACTATGCACAGCAGCTGGATTGTCGCGATATCATGAGATCACACTGATGGGTCTGTGTAACAAACCATCTGGCGCAGGTTAGAACATTTCAGGATAAGGGATGGAAAGAAGAGAGCATGACAAAGGCTGTCCTCATCAAACGGTTCTTAGAAATGTGGCCAAGAAATACAAAAAGGAGTCTTCTTTAACTGGATTTTGGAGGACATAACCTATGTCTCTGTAGACCACATTCTGTGAGGACGCGCAGCTCCTCTGTAGCCTTAAATCCAATGACAACGGTGTTCTTTGAAAATATTGGTCCCTGAATTAGGGTCAGCTATAGAATAGTGGCTTTTGAAGGTCATTAGTCCTTTCTTCAGTTTATTGTTTAAGTCCTGTATGTCCCTCTTCATGCTTTGGATTGATTTAGTTGTGATAAGGATAAGTTGTCCCCCTCTCCAACAGGTTTCATCCTCTCTTGGTTCTCTAGCTGTTCATGGCTTTCTTTTTTTTGGTCCCATCATATTTTTTGGGTCTCTCGGAAACTTTCTTACCTTTCATACCCCACTCATTCAAAGTCCTTTCACTTTCTTGAAGAAGCAACAGTTTAGTTTAACACATTCTGAAGCAGGCAAGTCCACAGCTACAGAGGTCTACGTGACAGGTTGAGTCATCCAACCATAAGCACAATGGCTTTAACTGTGTCTCCTAAAAGGCATTCATGGTGTTGCACTGAGATTTACACAGAAGGAGCGATGAAGTCAGTTGTGTAAAGAATGAAAAAAGCTTGAGGGACAAAGTGAAACACTTCCTTTCACACCTCCACACATTGTCACTGCGTTAAGTGGACATGCTTGTTGGTGGTCTGCTTGGGAAAGAATTGATGAAGAAAAGAAAATTGGACACAGAACCCTAAGGTTATGAAATCAGAAAGGAGGGTTTTAGACACGGAAATGTATGGAGGTCAGTCTAATATTCTGTCTCTTTTAGTTCTTTGGTCTCTCCAACTCCTGGGGGGGACTATCTGTCTCCTAAGCTGCTAAATGGTCCACTGTGTTCACCAGCTAGTCTCTGACTGTGTCTGCCTGCTCTTTGCTGCTGAGCAGGTAGACTACAGATGCTTTTTGCAGCTTTTACTCAGCAACACTGCGGTGGGGGTCAACTAAAGCAGTAAAGTGTTCGCTCAGACGGAAACATGAGCTGAAACTCACTCACTTAGAGAGCAGCCCAGAGTTTGGATTTGTCATTCTGATTTTGCAGAGAGACCGACAAAATGTGGGCGAATAGAGTTATTCTACAGCATCGTAATGACAAAAAGATGCTTTCTTCCCCTGTTAAAGGCTTCTTTAATAGTTTTTAACATGTGTTACATGTGTGATGCCGTACAGATTGCAAAGCCCCTTGAGGCAAATTTGTTACTCATGATATTGGGATACATAAATAAAACTGACTTGACTTTCTTCTCTCCAACACATTCATAAATCAGCTTTGTTTGTTTTGCATGAAACACATCAAGCTTCTTTAAATATTCTCGTTTTACTGTTGACACAACACAGAAACGAGAGCTATTTAAATGAGCTGATACATGGTTACACCTCATCATCTCTTACCAGTGTATCTCCATGTGTACATGGTCCACAGACATCCCACCAATCAGTCCTGAAACGTCCCAGTTAGAGAGGAAACACCCTGAACATTCATTCATTCATTCCCTGAAAGAACCAAGCAGGTTTGCTTGAAGTTTGTGTTGCCCGTAGCGAAGGGATTTTGAGAATGGCAACAAACAGAGAGAGCCGACATCCTGCACCTGATTGACGCACATCAGGCTTTATCCTGGAAATGTACTTCCGTTGATCCAGACTACAATGAGATAAAAGATATTTTTGCATTGTTTTCGCAATTTTGTACCAGAAGCCCTTTTAGCATTGTAGTTATTTTTGTACTTATTCTGTACAGCAGTGCTTGTTTTAGCTAGGGTAGTATTTATGACCCAGTGGAACAAAATTTCAGTAATAATTGCACCTATATGTACAGTTGAATGACAATAATATCTATCTATCTATCTATCTATCTATCTATCTATTGCTAAATACATGAATTCACCATATTTAGAGGTATTATCATAGGGATTAGGGTACTTTAAAAAGAAAACATCAATGCCAGTGTTGTTCCATGTGCTGTACTCAACAGATGCAGCCTGAGATTACACTACAGGTGGATCGGTGGCAATTTTAAAGAAAGATAATCCGTCATCAGTGCACTAGTCTAAATCAGGAAGATGTTAGAGGAGAATGCAAGGAGAATGTTTTCCAATATGCTTCCACTGATCCTCCCTACTCATTCCCTTCGTTCCCACTGAATCACTGTCTGCCTCTAAGTGATAATGGATGAGACTAGCTTCTTTCTGCAGGACACTAGCACCACCTTGTGGTAAACAGGAGATACTGCAGGTTCAAAATGAGTACTGTAGTCCTGTGAACTCTGGCATGAAAAATCCTGAATGCATTTGAGAAATATAATGAAAGCAGGTCACAAAGGCTCACTGAATGGTTAGATGCGTTGTGGCCTCCAGTGACCGATCTCACCCAAACTGAAGACCTATGGGAGATTTTAGAGTGACATGTTGTACAGCGTTCTCCACCATCATCATCAAAATCATCAAAATATATCTAGGGTTCCACACCCCACACCCACAGCTCTAAGGATCACTTTATTTGGTTTCCTTTGAAAGCCAGAAGGTATTTATGGAATCTTAAGCAATTCATCCAACCATGGAGATTAAACATTTTTAGTCAAAGAAAATGACCATTGGTGTAACATGTACATTGCGTTACCTTATTTATTACTCCAGAAAAAGCTGACAGTAACATAGGCTCATGCTCAGTTCCCACGAAGTCAACCAACAATAAAAAGTTATTTAAGGAAGCTAATTAATTGTATTTTTAGTGACTAACCCTAACCCCTTACTAAAGTAATTGTCCTAATTAAGAAAAGACATACAATGTACATGCATATTACAAATGTAATCTTTAATTCCATGATAACTGGGCAACCCCAATCTACAGATGAAGATCATGTAGATGCATAAAGGATCTTACTCTTAACTTAAGGTCTCTCTCTGCAGGGATCCTTTCCATAATGTTGTCAGACACTTCGGATAATAATCTGAGGCTGTTAGCAGCAAAACAGAACTTTTAGTGGACATTATTGACGACCCACATCAAGATGGGCACTCCCCATTGGCAGGGCTCAATCGGAGGGGCGGGATAAACGGATGTCTTTCAAATTCCCTCTGCACGCAATAGGATAGCACTACAACCAATCAGAGCAACTCTAGTTGACAAATTAAACTTTGTCAACTAGCATAATAGTGTTAATGACGGCAACTCTGCTGTCATTACGTTAAGCACGCCCACCGACTCTATACACAATGTGATGGGCCTGAACAGAATTTTAGTTTTTTCCAGCTCGCAAGCCAATGGAGAGTTGCTAGACTGACCCTGGGTGCGTCTAGATTTCTAGGCTATTGAAGCCTGGTTCGCAGCTTGAAAACAGTTCCAGGTTGGAAAAAACGAAATTACCCTTTAAATATTAGGTTAACAAGGAAGGGATTTTGGACACAGCTTTGTGGTCTTATTAGACGTGCATTTGGCCCTTGCATGGTTTACATACTGTAGTCTATGTGTATGTGTGTATGTTGTCTATACAGTACGACTATAGACTTTCTAGGGGAGAGCCACGTTCCTATTATCAAACATTTCATATTTAATCTTTGGCTAAAATGATAGTTTTGTAGATAATCTCTAGTCATAAATGACTGTCTGTGGAAAGGTGACACCATCCAGACAGGCTGCTCTATGTTGTACTCGGACCATTAGCCCCCATTATCTCCCAGCGATCAGCCTCTCAAATGAGCGGCACGGCGAGAGAAAAAAGGCCAGAGGAGATGAGAATAAAGGGCAATTAGGACCATTAGAACATGACTCAGCTGATGGAAAAGCTGTCACATTAAGTTTGCGGGAGCGGAACTGTTTTTCACTCGATAGAGTAAAGCTGACTGATGACGACTGTGTTTTAGCACACATTGGAAAATCTAATCGAGGCGTGCAGTCAAGGGAAGCCTCATACGGTGATCAAAATGGAAAGGAATCGATAACTGAATGCAGTGGAAATTCACACATGATTAAGATATTTTCAAACTCAAGCTGCTGATACCCAAAGCATCCAAGACAAAGCCATAAACTAGGCAGTAGATCAGGGGTGGCAAACTTACGGCCAGGGGGCCAGAACCGGCCCGCCAAAGGGACCAATCAGGCCCACTGGAGGACTTTGCAAAGTGTGAACATTGCAGATAATAATTCATAATAATTAATTCCAATGCTAAATTTACCACTTTAGTCTCAGAGAATATCAAAGTTCTTTTTCAGTGAATTTACAACTTTAATCTTAGAAATTAGAGAAGACGTTTTTGCTCGACATATTGCCTGTCTCCCGAGTCTGTAACATTTGTTTTCCTACCATGGCCTTAGAACGCTGTCAGAGGAGCAGAAACTGACGAGGTACTCTGATCTTTCTAGAGTGGTTCACTGGGCCGGCCCACTTGAGATCGAAGTAGGGGATGTGGCCCATGATTTTTTATTTGATTATGAGATTAGATTTAGATTATTTCCTCAAGGGTAACACATCGTTTTCAAAAAATGTTGTTGTTTTTGGGCTGTAAGAGTCACACAAAGAGCATTGTGATGAAGACATCAAGATTAATGAATCTTGACACGTCATTATGTAGTAACATTATGCTTCAGTTGAATAATGCAGTATAGGCATGCACTGAACAGGCTGTAAAAGTAAAATCTGTGTATGATTTGGATATTCTTTAATGTTTTGGTGACCCTGTGATCTTTCTTGTAGTGGCCTCACTTCTGACTTGAACACATGAAATATTAAAACATGATGAATAGATTACCATTACATTTACAGTGCAAAGTAATGACGAACTAAAGTACAAGCCTTACTTGCCTTAGGCCTTACATGTGAAACCTGTATGAGGATGTTCTCCGCTCCATCCTCTACAGCAGGGTGCATGCTGTAGGGATTAACACTGTAGCCTCTCGGGATGTTGGAAGTGTGAATTAAATGGATCCAGGTTGTGTTTATCGCTTGTTCTGATGCCCACAAGTTTTATTTATTTTTTAAAAAGTAATTACTCAGTAATCTCAAGATCTCTTGCAAACTTTGAATTATTAGCATGTATAAAGTGTTAAAAAGGAATAGCTTTTAAGAGATGAAGACAAATTGCAGAACAGAAATTGAAAGGTTGCTGTACCTCAGAGTCTGGCTAGTTCCTGCCTGTCACATGTAGTTTTACTTCAGCTATATTTCCACCAGCCAAAAATTCAATTAAACTTTATTGATATTAATATCAAATCATAACAAGAGTTATTTCATGACACCTTCTGTGTCTAGATCACACTATAATTTACAAAGATATCTACATTCCAAAAAAGAAGAAAGGGCACAGAATTTAATGAAAAGAACCTCTGTCCAGCTGTTAAGCATGGGGGGGATCAGACGCCATTTCTTTGTTTTCTGTTATTTTGAAAGTTTAAATGATGGAAACAAAATCTAACTTTTTGTGTCATATTATATGAATGTCTAATCTGTCATTTGATGCCCTTTGGAGATTTTTCCATCTTTTCTCGAGCCCCACTGTAATAATAACAGTGGTGAGGAAAATCCACCTTTCAGGCAGAAACCTTGGACAGACCCAGGCTCTCGGTGGGCAGCCATCTGCCACTGCCATTCTGCGTTTGTGTCAAATAAAAAGGAGAGAGCATGATGCCCTCTATTCAGATAGATAAGTTTACCAGTATTAATGTGAGGTAACAACATCACACATGGGTGGCTGTGGCTCAGTGGTAGAGTGGTTGCCTGCCAATTGGAAGGTTGGGGGTTCAATACCTGGCCCTGCAGTCCCATGTTGAAGAGTCATTGGGCCACATGTGTGAATGGTGAATGGTGGAAAAAGTGCTTTGAGTAGTCATTAAGACTAGAAAAGTGCTAAATAAATACATATAGGTTCATGTAAATCAGAATAACTTTTACCAAGATACAATTGTTCCTGTTTCAACAGCCACCTACAGGAAGTTGGTCCTCTATAACTTGTGCATTGTGTTAGCTATCCAAATTCTTTTGATAGCTTTTTGTCAAGAGAAAAAAAAAACATCTTTGTAAAATGTGAAATTTCCCACGAAAATTTTTTTTTTGATTTTTTCTAAAAATATCTTAATAGAGTTCCAGATGTTACGCATGTTCCCTGAAAGTTTGAATGATGAATTATTACTTTTGTCGAACTCATGGTGCGCGTTGGGGGGCGCTATGGAGCCCCCTGTCATCGCCCAAGCCCAATCACTACAGAAATTTGTCATTTTTCATAGGTCTGACATGTGCAAGTTTTTGCAAATTTTCCCACATGCTAAAGCCCTAAAAAATGACAGCAAAGGTCCGTAATAATAATAATAATATTTATATAATATAATATTTCATTGTATGATTGACTATTGAACTGAAGTTTAGGTCTGGCTACGTGAGGCTCTGATGATATTAAAATAAGCAGCTATCCCATTTCTGTCTAACCTCCTACACTTTCTTCTCTTTCTTTCCATGTGTCCTCAAAATATGTTATTTTAGGAGACGGAAGCAGTAATAAGGATGGAAAACAAAGACAAACAGAACACGACCTATGTTGGAGCATGTTCCTCAACTGGGATCATGCTCAGTAGGGAATCAGGTCCATATTTCACCACCACCAGTGCATGACATGTGTGGTTACACACAATATAAATATACTGTAAAACACAGCATCTAGGACTCTAGTGAATGTAAAACACATGCATTTGTCTTTACGCAGAATCTGTAAAAAAGCTAATTAAGAGAGAGCCAGTTACAGCTGAACAGAGAGTCAGAGCTTACACTGCCACCTACTGATCACACAAGGCTTTTCAATGTATAGTCTTCCATAAAGGTCCCATGACGTGGTGCTTTTAGGATTCTTTTACATAGACCTTAGTGGTCCCCTAATACTGTATCTGCAGTCTCTTTTATATAGACCTTAGTGGTCTCCTAATACTATATCTGAAGTCTCTTTTATATAGACCTTAGTGGTCCCTAATACTGTATCTGAAATCTCTTTTACATAGACCTTAGTGGTCCCCTAATACTGTATCTGAAGTCTCTTTTATATAGACCTTAGTGGTCCCTAATACTGTATCTGAAGTCTCTTTTATATAGACCTTAGTGGTCCCCTAATACTGTATCTGAAGTCTCTTTTATATAGACCTTAATGGTCCCCTAATACTGTATCTGAAGTCTCTTTTATATAGACCTTAGTGGTCCCCCTAATACTGTATCTGAAGTCTCTTTTATATAGACCTTAGTGGTCCCCTAATACTGTATCTGAAGTCTCTTTTATATAGACCTTAGTGGTCCCCTAATACTGTATCTGAAGTCTCTTTTATATAGACCTTAGTGGTCCCCTAATACTGTATCTGAAGTCTCTTTTATATAGACCTTAGTGGTCCCCTAATACTGTATCTGAAGTCTCTTTTATATAGACCTTAATGGTCCCCTGTATCTGAATACTGTATCTGAAGTCTCTTTTATATAGACCTTAGTGGTCCCCTAATACTGTATCTGAAGTCTCTTTTATATAGACCTTAGTGGTCCCCTAATACTGTATCTGAAGTCTCTTTTATATAGACCTTAGTGGTCCCCTAATACTGTATCTGAAGTCTCTTTTATATAGACCTTAGTGGTCCCTAATACTGTATCTGAAGTCTCTTTACATAGACCTTAGTGGTCCCCTAATACTGTATCTGAAGTCTCTTTATATATAGACCTTAGTGGTCCCCTAATACTGTATCTGAAGTCTCTTTTATATAGACCTTAGTGGTCCCCTAATACTGTATCTGAAGTCTCTTTTATATAGACCTTAGTGGTCCCCTAATACTGTATCTGAAGTCTCTTTTATATAGACCTTAGTGGTCCCCTAATACTGTATCTGAAGTCTCTTTTATATAGTCTCTTTCCCGAAATTCAGCCTTGATGCAGAATGGTGCAGAATTACAGCATGCATTTCATCATAAGGGGAAAGATTCCAGATCGGTCCATCAGAGCTTTCATTTTCTCAAAGGCAGAGCAGGATACCCAGGGCTCGGTTTACACCTATCTCCATTTCTAGCCACTGGGGGACCATAGGCAGGCTGGGGGAACTCATATTAACGTTAAAAAACCTCATGAAGTGAATTGTTCATGCCATGGGACCTTTAAAATCGCATGGAGTCATTTGGTTGGAAGAAAGTGGTAAACAGTGACAACAACTCCTTGGTATACTGATTTAATCCGATAGTGGCATCATATATGTAAATCGTATAGGATAGAGTCCAATAGGACTTTATCCTATAGACCTTTTTAATGGAATTAACTTCCTGTCAGTTGCTATCACACACATCATTCAACTGCAACAGGAAATCAACTTGGGGCCATTTAGAAGTTTTATGTTTACAACTGTGAAATGGTCTATAGGATTGCTTCCAAAATCAGGTAGAATTTCTAATAGGCAATTTCCTATACAATCCTATAGGAGTTTTTTTTTTTCTTTCCAGGGTTTAGGCAGTATGTGACAGGTAAACAGACCAAAACCTATTGTTTTTTGTCAAACACAATTTCTTCTCAGTAACGTCACCCACCAACATTCAATCAGCTCACACACATTGTGAGCTGATGGAGCTAAAGATTCAAATCCAACAATGCCCTTCATCTTTCGCAGTAGGAATGCATTATCATACCAGCTGACAAATTCCTCATAAAAGCCATGTCAAAGGTAATTATATAAAGCCGTGAAATGAAAACATGTGCAATGAAATGCAGATGCATGTTTAGCCTACAGCAAAAGGGAAAATAAAACTCTTGTACGAAAATCCCAAACGAAAATATAAGTTCTGAGTTTGTTTTACATGCAGCCTATGGCATTTTTTTTGTATATGTTGATACTGATCCGAGAGAACGCCTGAAGCATGTATCAACATGAGTGATAATGAGACAAAATAGAAATGGAAATGTTTTAACTATGTTTCAGGACCTGTAAAGCTGAGCGGGCGGTCGTTAGTAACTTAACTCGTTAAAAGCATATACTCCTCCCGCCCGGGCTGTCAAGATGAACAAAACGCGCTAACCCTAGAGAACCAGGAAGTGACAGCAGTTGGTCCCAGGCAAAACAGAAACAGCAGTGTTTATCGAGAAGAGAGTGAAAGGCGAGCGCCTGGTGTAGAAGAAGAAGAGCAGATATTGTGTATTTTGTTTAGACAAAGTTAAGCTTTCGCAGCTGTGTTAAGGTTTTAACTATGTCTTGTTTTCCAACCGGGAGCCCAACCCCGACCATATGGGTGTTGTGCGGGGCCGTCGTGCTGTCCCTGAGCCTTGTTGGCCCCGGGGACTGCCAGACATCTCCGCCACCTCCACCGCGTAAGTTACTGCTAAGTACACTCGTTTTTACACTTCTCAAAGGTACCATTTCGCATGGTAATAAGAGACTTTAATGCCAGTTTATAGCAACATAGCTAGGTTAGTAGGTCAGAGTTAGCTAACTAGTGAAATAGTGTTTTTATTTTTTAATACGTAGCTGTTTACGTTCGGGTAACGTTAAGCTATAATATAACATAACGCTTCTCTTTGTCTCTTTATCTCTTTTCAGCCTGCTCTACTTTCAACAAATGTGACACCTGTGTTCCACATGCTAAGGTAAGGCTGCAGGGATGGGATGTAACGAAGTACATCTACTCAAGTACTTTACTTAAGTATACATGTTTAGGTACTTTACTTTAGAGTCTTTTCTTTTCTTTCTACTTGTACTCCGCTACATTTCAGAGATAAATATTTAAAAAATATATAAATACTTTTTACTCCACTACATACATCTGACAGCTTTAGTTACTAGTTACTTTAGTTACTCCACTACATACATCTGACAGCTTTAGTTACTAGTTACTTTAGTTAACGCTACTCCACTACATCCATCTGACAGCTTTAGTTACTAGTTACTTTAGTTACTCCACTACATCCATCTGACAGCTTTAGTTACTAGTTACTTTAGTTACTAGTTACTTTAGTTACTTTCCACATTAAGATTTCTCCACACTAAACACATGTAGTTTATAATCTGATGTTTTATTATATAGTAACCTAGCAACAATATAACGGCCTCCAAGACCTGTATATACTTTGACTTTTTAAGTACGTTTTCCTGATGATACTTACAGACTTTTACTTAAGTAACATTTTCATTGCAGTACTTTTACTTGTTACAGCACATTTTTACAGTGGGATATTAGTACTTTTATGGCAGTACAGGATCTGAATACTTCTTCCGCCACTGGTGATCAGAGCGCCGTTTGAATGATAAGAGCAGAACTTTGCCCGAGCTTTCAAACTGCTGCCATAAATCATAATTTTATGATCCCTTGTTTGTTTATTAAGCTCCAACAACACGACTACAGATCCACTCCAACAGCCTGCGCTGGTAAACTCAGTAAAGCAGTAGTCTCGCATGTCCAGACCTTCCTCCAGAGCGCTGCAGAGGAGGGTCAGGCTAATCCACACAGCATTCCGTGCTCTGGTTTATCGGCATGCCTTTAAACCAATCACAATCGTCTTGGGCGGGGCTAAGCTCCGGACGGCGCCACGGTGCCTCTGCGAAATAGTCTCAGGAAGGAAGTTGTTTTGGTGGTCAGAAGTAGTTTCAGTTGTCAACAGAAAACTCTTACATTTACCCTGTAGAGATCTGAGAACCAGGTAACCATAGTCCTCAGAAATCCACCAGAGGTTAGAACGACAACACAGAGACAGAGGACGGGGATGGACATTTGGCCGAAATTGAGGGACATTCGGTATTGAATGAAAGGCATTTTTTTTTATACTAAATACTTTAGAGGCAATTTGGTCGGTGCCTAAAAAGTATTAAATTTGGAACTCAGCCCTAATTAATATTAATAGAAGCATATGCAGAGGGCTGATCTGTGTTTTGTCTCCACAGTGTCTCTGGTGCTTCTCCACCAACAACTGCACAGAATACCCGGTGAGCTGGCTGCTGCCTCCAGCGTCGTTGTGCCAGTTGGCCGAGGCCCGTTGGGGAGTGTGTTGGTGTAAGTTGATCAGTCTTATTACGATGTGGAATATATCACTATGTGTCCTCTTTTCTTTTAATTGCTACTTTAAAAGACAGTTAAATTAAATTATTGTCCCCCTGTTGTTGTAAAGGGGTGCTTCTCTCTGAAAAAAGATTTATTGGATTCGGCTATGAGTCTGTTTTACCAAAAGTCACACAAATTGTTATTTGAATGTTATTGTTGACAATTTGAGAAACAAATAAAGCACCAGTTAACAAAACTGGTTAAAAAAAGAACAATATTAATATTTCCGAGAGTCTGACACAGCCTGACTTTGGAGATAACACTATTAGTTTGTTTATGTTCTGCTTGTTTAACAGTTTTTTACATTACATTACACATTACATGTGGAGGGGGCGACTGGAATGAGGAAGTTGATGTCCTGGTTCATTGCTCTGTAGCTGTATTAGTGGATTGCCATTTTTAACATGCAAAACGGAGATCATCAACCAATACAATAACTGTGATGTCAAATGCACGTGTGCAGGTGGGAGTCCTTAAACAGCGGTGTCAAACTTATTTTCACTGAGAGAGAATCCCATCAAGGGCCAGACATGTCTAGTTTTTTGACAATGCTTTTGTTTCATTGAAAAGTCAAACATCTTTCTGCATGTCGCTTTCTTTTCTACATCTGTGTAGCTTTTTTCATCATTTTTTACTTTTCTTAGATGTTTTTGTCACTTATTTTTGTCAACATAAAGACCTACAACAGTCATCAAAAACGTTCCTTAGCCATCATAGAATTGAATAAATCAAGAAAAACAATGAAAACCTTTTTACAGCCGCCTATTTCACAGCCTGAATATGAAAACTCTCTGCTTCTGTGGGAATTTCTGAGTCTCAAATCTGCCAAATTTAGCTTTGGATGTCACGTAATTGCAGTTTGAAAAACATTTTCCTGTGCTTTTGGTTTGGCGCATTACTAGGCGGGCCAAAAATCTATCTGCAATGGGCCGGATTCGGCCCGCAGACCTTGACTTTAACACTTGCCTTAAAGGAGTGAGCGCTATGAAAAACTGGTTAGTTAGAGGTTAGGAGACAAATAGCTGCAGGATGGTTCACTAGACAAACACTGGAGTCTTTTTGCTGAGAGGCACCATTTGCAAAGCTACATGAGAGGAGCCAGCCAAAACCCTGTGGTCCCTCCACTTCACGTTGCTTCAGGGTCAACTTATGATCTCATTCCTGCAGCGCTCTACCTGCTTCCTCTCTTGCGTGGTTGATTTTCTGTACCAGCTTCATAGAAGAGAACCATTTCCTCTCTGTGCGATAGTAGTAGTTAAGAAGTTACAGATAGAATTAAAAATCAGGGACTGGGGAGTTCCCCTGATGTCTGAGTAGCCAGCCAGATGGAGAAAGTATCCAGCTAAGGAATTTTTGTGGTTGAAAATTTTTTGGGGTGAAGTCATTTTAACCAATAAACAAATCTCAAACATGTGTTTTTTAAAGGCCCAAAGCTCAGTTAATTCACATAAATACAGTGCACATACCGAGTGGCCATACTCGAACATTTAAAAGATAAACTGGATGATGTGTAGAGGAAAGAAATATAAATATGCAAGTAAATTATACAAAATAGACATGCTGGCAAACAGATGATCAGAGACAGAAGAGGCCTTTATGACTGGCCATAATGGCCATATGTTCAATTGGAAATGTGATCTTTGTGAATGGTTTTTCCAGTTATAAAATGTCTGCATATCAAAGCTTTACTGCATCACTTTGTGATATTAATAAACGTGCATTACGTTCATGCCGTTAATTAACAAATTAACGAATCAAAGGGTTAGCCATTTTACCGGGTCCACAATTGGCAAATAAAATTGCACAGAAGTAAAATAATTCAGAAAATTCAAAATTATATATGCAAATTAAGTTATTGCATAGGGAACAAGGCTGTTTTTACTTTAATTGTGGTACTCTGAACCTACGGCCTGAGGACAGTATCCATTTTAAAGTGAAAGGGGTGGTGTGGGTATTTTTTACACAAAAAAGAAGATAACTTTACAAGAAATAAGCCAGAAAGTAGCTTTAGTTATTGATGCCATAGATAAGTTTTAGCATAACTGTTGTGGATAGACTATAAAATCAGTACTAACAGATGTATGGGAAGAACATTTAATGTTTTCAATGTACCTTAAGCTATATTTGGAAAGTTGTAGAAAAGTCATAAAAGCCCCAGTGGGAAACCTAATTGTAGCCTCCCAGTTACTACAGTAGGCGGACGTGTCTGATCCAGAATGTCTTCAAAGGATCAGGAAACTGGTGTGTGTATTGTTTGTGTCACTGTGGTTACCTAATCACTGCTGTGTTTCCAACCAAACTGATAAACCGTTTTGTGTCTGCTGAAGTGGTTTCAAACAAGTCTTGATTGATGTCTCGGTTATGTTTTCCCTGGAAGTGAAAGTGGAGCGTGGAGTTTCATCATTCCACTATGGTGACTTGTAGTGTTGCCCAGACGTCAGCAGGGGGCACCATTGCCAAACGAGTTGAGTTTCCATTCAAAGGAAAGGCACCCAAAGTTTTAGGTTTTGTTTATGATGTGACCTCAGAACAAATGATGCTTTTGAATATTAATGATTGGTCTTCTGGTGTCATTCAGTGAACTTTGAAGCCCTGATCATTACCCTGGCTGTCATTGGTGGAGTCATCATCATCAGCATTGTTGCATGCTGCTGCTGCTGCTGCTGCTGCAAGAAGCGCCGATCAAGGTAAAGTCAAATGACTGTGACAGTTTAGTGCAACTGTAACACATTTATGTTTTTAATAGATGGAAGTAGAAAATAGACGTTTTGGTTACCACAAAGAACTTTTACAGACTATACAGATCTGCAGATTATTCTAGTTGGAGACCAGAAAGCAGGACCTCTTCAGGAGGTTCAGAGGTGATAATGCAGTCCATTGCAGCACTAGTCTGTATCGACGACGGTTCATTTACGGGTTCCAGCACCTGCCGGGAATTCCGCTGGATGTCCCTCACTTTCCGCTTTACTATTTTACTCACTGTTTAAAGAGGTTCCGGTTAATGTTGGTAAATCAAAAAACTTTTGTTGATGACTAAAACTACTTCTGAACACATGTTCCACCAAAACAAGTTCCTTTCTGAGACTATTTTTGCAAAGTCACCATCACTGCGTCCGGAGCTTAGCACCACCCAAGACCATTGTGTTTTTATTCAGGAGTGTATGCTCCTGTTGCCAGACCTTCCTTTGCAGCACTGTGGAGAAAGGTCTGGCAATGCGGAGCAACACCAACCCTGACTATCACCTCATGACTGTGTAGTTGAGTCAACAACTCTTTGACGCAGTGTCAAGACAAACTGAGCAAGGTACGCCTCATAAAGACAAGCTCTATTACAGTGCTGTTGTAACGGGTTTCATTAATACCCAATGCATTGGCAACTTGGTGACCTTGAACAAAGAGTAAGATTAACATTTGAATAAAGGCAGCAGCCATGTCTCGAATTAAAGTTCAGTTCCTCCGTGACATTAGCTCTGTGCTCATATATAAGGTTAAGAAAAGTTCTTAATTGCTTTGTGGCGAACAACTATTGAGTGCAGTGAAGTTCTCGAGTGGAGCACCCATGAATCAGGGCTGCATTCACTGTTTCTCTTGTAGCTTCATAAGTTCAGCTTCCTTTACAAGACAACTGTGTGTCTATTGCTGTCATTGTGCTGCAGTGAAAATGAAAATGTCGTGTCAGTCAATCAGCTGCAGGCTGGCCTGTCACACACTGACAGTCCTGTGGGTGTTAGAGTTGTGTTCATGTCTATCATCTGTCAGAAGAAAAGGGGATATAGAGCATGCCTAACGCACATACACACACCAAACATTCATTTAAACTGACCCTGTGGTTACATTTCCTAGAGGCAATTTTATTTTCTCACCTCCTGATTGCTCAGCTTCTTTTACATTAGTAATTCCATTATCATGTGATGCACATTGTTTATGTAGAAAAAGTTTCCTTTTGTGTCTCAAGTGACAAATCAGTACTCAAAGTTGTTGAGCTGTGTGAAAAGAATATGTGACCATATGTAGATGTACTGTAAGTGATTTGTCACATCCAGATGAGTGTGTTCTTGTTGTTCTCTTGCTCTGTAAATCTGACACTGTTCATGGCTCCTTTTGTCAAGGCCGGATGGAGATGATGAGAGATTTGTCAGGAGGAGAGAGGAGATCAAACAGCGCGCGCGCTGAGGAACGGTAAGAATATATTCATTCATTCAACCTTTATTTCTCCTCGAGAGATCATTGAGGGGCCGCTGTCATTTACATTGAGAGTCAAATTACAGAGACAAAAGCAGAGCAGCAACATAGGAAAGAAGCTACACCATCATAAGAACAATAGGACACTACAACTTCTGAATTCAAAAAAAGTATTTGATAAATAAATTAGGATAATAAGGATGCAAAAGAAAGAACAATTATTAAAAGCAAGTAGAAGTTTGCAGGTTTAAAACTAGATTTTTGTGGCCTGGTTGGTTCAGTGGTTCAAGTAGGTGCACATATACTTATGCCTCGACACAGAGGTCTTTGTGGTTTTTTGTCTTTGATTATCATGACTTATGGGCTGGCTATGTTGCACACGTTACATACCGTGGACAATCCAACACTACACATTCACTATAATCCATATCAACCAGTAACCATAATCTCCGTCTATCGTGTGACTCACACAATCCCACACCGTGTGTGTAGCAGGTTTAGCCAGTTAAAACATACATCCTGTGGCACATACATGCCACTAGATAGAAAGAAAACGTTGACTTTCACTCGGTGCAATTCACTGACCGTAAAAAAAAAAAGTCATTATTGTCTGCACAGCTGCGCTGGCATTGCTGCGTTGCTAAATGATAGCAACTCACCAGGAGACGTCCCCAACTCTCAGCAAGTCCTCATTTGCCCTCTCACGTCTGGCAGGTTCAAAATTATACGGCTGCTGGCCTTTCCACCTCTTCCTCATCCCATTCAGTCGCCATAGTTCCAGTACTAGGCTGAGGCTACTCTCCCCAGTGTGATGGGAGTAAGAAAAACTAAACGAATACCAAAAATGAAAAAAACTGGCCTTTAACACTATTTGGAGACTTTTTTTAAAATGATACACATATCTTGAGTTCTTTTTACCCAGTGGTGGTTAACCTGCAACAATGCCTTTAAATGGCACGCAAGTTATGAAAGGGGCGTGTACATGGGTGTGGATAGAGTATGGGGGGATCTCAATATAACATATAGACCACACATCATGTAAATCAGAATAACTTTTGCGAAGATGCAACTGTTACCGATTCAACAGCCACAACTTGCGCATTGTTTTAGCTGTCAAAATTCTTTTGATAGCTTTTTGTCACTAGGGTCCACCGAGTCTATATCCACGTTTTCGTGCAGATTGGAATCACAGCCTAGAAGGACTTAGACAAAGTATGGTTCCCACATGTCAAAGAATTCTTTCTTTTTTTAAATTCTAATAGTGCCATCTAATGACCGATTCACTCAGGATTTGCCATGGATGCCCAAGCCGCTCATGTTTGGTGGCAATTGGAATAAATTTTGACCAGATACTCAACTTCCTTTTTCAATAGCCTCAGACAGGAAGTTGGTCCTCTGTAACTTGCACATTTTTCAAATCAAAATTCTTTGGATTACTTTTCATCATGAGTGTCAGTAGATACTACCTGCAAAGATTCAAGAAGATTGCAGTCACGGCCTAGCAGGAGTTTGAAAGAATGTAAAACCCATTAAATGCATAAAGTAAAAATGTCTGCCTTCTGGTTGGGCGGAGCTAATGAAGGTAAATGAGAAATATGTCTGCAATTATTAGAGCAATATGAGTATCAAATCTGGTAATGATCGGAGAAACTATGTCCAAGCTAAGGCCTTCCACGCATTAGGGGGCGCTATTGAGCCCGCTGACAGGTATGGGCCAAATCGCTGAACAGTCTCGCAAAGCTCCCCGGTGTTTACGTGGGCGCCAATTTTTTTGTATATTGAGGCCGTCAAAAATGTGCCCAAGGGCTAAAACTAATTAGGGGGCGCTAGAGAGCAAGCATACCACTCTCAAGCTTAAATATGAATTCAGATGAAGAGTTAAATATTCTGCAAATGGCTGCAAGATTTTGAGACTTTCCGTGGATCCAAAAAGTCCTCAAACAAGTCTTCATAAAATGAGAAAAAATCGCCATATATATAAATGTGTGTGTGTGTGTGTATGTATGTGTGTGTGTGTGTATATATATATATATATATATATATATATTTTTTTTTTTTTCTAAAAATAGATTAATAGAATTCCAGATGATACGCATGTTCCCTGAAAGTTTGTATATTAACTTATTACGTTTGTTGAATTCAGGGTGCATGTTAGGGGGCGCTATGGAGCCCCCTGGCAACGCCTGAGACCAGTCACTACAGAACTTTGTGATTTTCCATAGGTTTGACATGTGTGCATGTTTTTGTGAGTTTTCTCAAATGCTAAGATGCTCAAAAAGGAGAGAGACGAGTGAGGTCCGGAATAATAATCTTTACAAAAACAATGCGTTCCTTTGCACTTCAGTGCTCAGGCCCTAATAATATTAAACTAGTTGTATCATCATATCAAACTAAAAAAAAGATTACACTAAGAAAATACCATAAAGATCTAATCATTTTCAGTCAACTGGTTGGGTATTTTTGCCTCATGATATCTCAGCAGGTCCAACATGGGCTTTCCAGCAACGGAATAGTTCATAGTCTCCAACAAAAGGGCCCGTTGTATGTTTGGGATTCAAGCAACGTGTGTGTGTGTCTGTGTGAGGCTGTGTGTGTAGCCCCAACAAGTTCATGTCCCAGAGGAGGAGCTCCGTGTCCTCCACTCGCATCCCAAAACACCAATTGGATTGTCAAGGCTAAGCAGCTGCTCTTTGGTAATGCACTCATAAATAGAGTGGGCTACTTCCTGTGGAATGCCCGCCACTGTCAAAGAAACACTGTGCTAGTCAGTAAATTGGTAGACCTGGAAGTCTTCCTCTTCCTGGACCAAATAAATGTTTCAGCCTCATCTTTCTATTTAATGCATGTGCTCACAGTGTACTCATCCGCTGTGATGGCTGGGTGATGTGTTAGCAAGTCAGTCGAGCAGAAACAGAGTCAGTAACTCTGGTTTATCATCATCATCACTTGCAGTGCTTGGAACACGGGGGGGGGGGGGGGGGGGGGGGGGGGGGGGATAATCCAACCTCTATGAGCTTTTTGCTCACGTGCCACAGAATCTCGCAAGGGTTTCCTGCAGTGAGCATGATCTCTGAAGTCTGAGTTAGTGCAGTGACCTACATAGATGCAGTTCCCGTTGTGAACTGGACTTTTATAATACATTGGACCCGTCATGGGAGAGACTAGTGCCTCCAGACACTGCAGCCTGGACCCCAGAGAGCCAACTCACAGCGCTGAACCTTTATCCTTCTCTGAGCCCGGGCTGGAGAGCAGCCTGGGGAAATCATTAACAGCTCCCACGAGAGATTGACCTGTGCTTTTGGTATGAAAAGTGATATTACTGCTGTGACATTGCCATTTAAAAACCCCACATAATTAGAAATGTTCTGTCAGAATTTTAGTTACAGGTTTGCTCTTATCAAGGTAGGAACGCCTTTTGAAACTGTATTTACACCACTAAAGCTCCTATTGATATCCAAATAATGGAAACATATTCATTAGCAGCTCTTTGACCTTACTGTTAGGCCTTTTCTCTGATTATGCTTCATGTAGGCGACCGTGCAGTGGTGTCATGTGGACACGTTCATGTATGTTTAATCTAAAAGCAGCGTTACATTTAATAAACCACATTGTCAAGAAAATTAGAAGAAAACAGAAATCCTGTTTGCACCGTGACAGTAAACAAATCACTATAACAGTGGGGAAAAAAATGATCCATTCATCAACGTGAATGGACGGTACAATTATATGATAATAGTAGGTGACTTAAAGAGGAATTTAGTTTCCTGTTTTTAACCAATTGGCTTGCTTTTTTACGTGTAGGTCTGTACTAATCGTTGAGAATTGGCTACCCATACAACCCTCCTCTGCTAAGGTTGCAAAGATGTTTTTGTGCATCTCAGCAGAAGACCTTTTTACAGCGGCAATTTGGACTAGTCTTGTAGGAAAAGCACATCTGTGTTTAGTAAAAATTAATGATGGCTGCATTCCATTTAGTAGAGATCCTGGTATTGTGCATGCTGGCTCACTGGAATAGCGTACTGAGACACTTAATGGAACTGAGCTATAGTTGTTATCAATTTGATAATAATTTGATAATAATAATTTGATATGATTTGATCCTACTATGTCAAAATGTTCACTGTAAAAAGGTCTATTCTAGCTTTAGACGTCTGTATAAAACACTGCTAAATGTGAGAATCCAAATGCACCCAGATTTGACTTTATCTTTAGATTTTCCTACTTTAAAAAAGTCAATAAACATTCTCCTAGGTGGTCCCAAACCCTTTCTTTCATGCCTATTTTTTTTCAAATTGATTTAAATCTTCATCAACCAGTAACAATACTGGAGAAACTAGTGACAAATAGTTCAATTTAATAGAACTTACATGTTTCTTATCTTGTGCTTCGCCATTGAAAATTGCATGTTAAATTTAGCCTAACTGCTACAAAGTCAAAAAGAGTTCTCCCTTAAAGTGTAACTTTATTGTTTTTCAACCTGGACCCTGTTTTCCCATGCTTTTCATGTCTAAGTGACTGATCAGTAGAGAGTTTTTTTGACAATGGTCAAAGCAAGATCGCTGCAGTTGGCAGCGGTGAAATAAGCTGCAATGTAATGTTAATACACACCTTATATTTCCATCCACTTAAATGGCTGTTTGTGCCACTGACAGGCTCAGCTTGTACTAAGTGTCTGACAACATTACGGAAAGTATCCTAACAGAGGTCGGTAATTTCATCATTGAAAACACACTACATTGAAAATTGACAGAAATGAATCCATTGACATTTGAAAGTACGCTGGTCTATACACACTAAAAGTACTGTTTATTTTAAATGGAGTCTGGTGGGTGTGGTGATTGGGATTTCGAAGCTAAAAGGATCTAACTCTTTAACTAAAAGGTCTATCACTGTAGGGATCCTTTCCATAATGTCACACACTTAGAATAATAATCTGAGTCTGTCAGCAGCAACAGCAGCAGTGGATGCAAATTGACAGTGTGCATTTTCTCTATAGAGTTAAATTGCAGGTTACTGAATTCTTGCTCAATGCTGGACCAATTTCAAAGATTTTTGTTCACATTAATCTCTCAGACACCAATTCATGGGACAATAGTCGAGGTAGAAACATTGATGGTAAACTTCAAAGCAAAGTAGACTTTACGTTTTCTTGACTGAAATGTTTGACTGATTTGTTTTAATGAGCATCAACTGTTTTTCTCTTCCTTGCTGAGAAAAAAATTTAAATTGTCAGTTTGCTCTAAGCATCACAGCACTCTTGTTTATTTATAGTTCCCTTCTTTTTTTTTTACACACTTCATTTGTCCGCCCCTGCAATGCCTTAAGCAACCAGTGGGACACATGTTTAATGGCAATAGTGTTTCACAAATGGCTACCAAGTTGGCCACAGGTTCAAGTCCAGGAGCAGAACCTTCAACATCTTCTGGAAATGAAGCTCTCTGTTCCCTTCAGTATTCAGCATTTCCATGGATGAGTGCTAGAAAAGATTCCATCCTTTTCACTTCCTTTTTTCCCCTCTTTCTTCACTTCCCACTTGTTGAATGCACATGTGAACATGTCAATCAATTACTTGCATACAAGCAGGCAGCAGGGGAGGGGGACAGATGGCAGGCAGAGCTCAGGCACCCTGATTGCTCACAGATTACTCAAATAAAAACCAGCTGATTTACACCAACTTTTTGTGCAGAGAGGAATTGAAGTGTGAAGGCCCTGGAGGCCCAGATCACAAAAACCTCCTCCCAGGCTTTTGTAACTCCTCAGAAAGGCTGAGTTATGGACTGACAGCAGGCCGGTTGCTCTCTTTGGCTTTCGCTGCCATCTAAATGCAGTAAAGTCTGCATTGAGTGAAGGTCTGCAACAAGTAGAAATATGACTTAACCCAGCCGGCAGACTGGTGGGGTTTGTGGTGTAAAAGGAAAGCAGACCAGCCACAGAATGTTGCGGTAATAAAGACAGCATGTGATTAAAGCAACAATTCAAAAGCTAGTCTATATTGACAACGTTCCACTTATGGGATTGTTCAGGCGTCATCGGAAATCTCTGGTTACCTGGTCCTCAGATCTCTGCAGGGTAAATCCAGACAGCTAGCTAGTCTATCGGTCCAATCTGAGGACTATGGTTACCTGGTCCTCAGATCTCTGCAGGGTAAATCCAGACAGCTAGCTAGACTATCTGTCCAATCTGAGGACTATGGTTACCTGGTCCTCAGATCTCTGCAGGGTAAATCCAGACAGCTAGCTAGACTATCTGTCCAATGGGAGAACTATGGTTACCTGGTCCTCAGATCTCTGCAGGGTAAATCCAGACAGCTAGGTAGACTATCCGTGCATGACTTAAACAACCTTTGAACGTACACATGTTCCACCAAAACAAGTTCCTTCTCAACGCTGTTTTGAAGATGCGCTGTTATTGTGTCCAGAGCTTAGGGCCATGCCACACCAACCCAATAACCGGCCGTCGGAGAGTCTGGCAAGGTCGGTGACTCGAGTCTGTTCGGTGTGTTCTGTGGCATCGTCCGTCCGGATAGGCCAGCGGCGTTCATTTTGGTCAACCTGACATGCTTGGTCAGAAGGCGGACACTGCCGGCAGTCAGATTCAAATGACAAATCTGATTGGTGGAGAGCTAACCCGGAAATGAGGAGCGGGGTGAGCGTGACTAGAGTCTCTCAAAATCTGACAAATCTTTTAAACTAACCTTTGTCGATCTGAAATGAAGACAGATTCAGTAACTGCACAGCCTATTTCTTAAAATGCTATTAATATAGAAAAATATGAGCTTGTATTCTGAACAAGCCGCCATGACAGTCTGGCTTTGAATTTCCGGAGAAACCAGACCCATGTGACGAGTTTCTCCAATCATCAATTGTCTGATCAGTCAAACTGCCTTTTGGCCAGTGTGTCAGGGGCTTTAGCACCACCCAAGATGATTGTGATTGGTTTAAAGAAATGCCAATAAACCAGACCACGTTTTCCTCCTATCCTTTGCTAGTTTAAGACAGACGCAGTCAATTTCCCTTCCAACTCCCACGTCGTTTAAATAGCAGAAGTACCTGCGTCCATCTACGCCCATGGGCGTGCTGGTCTTACAGGGAGGTGTGTTCAGGTGTAGTCTTGGCGTATTGCTATCTTGAGGCAGCTATCTGGGAGCACACTATGCTTGTTACACACGCAAGGCCCAGCAGCACACAAACATGCAGAAGATTAAAAACATTACAATGTAAAATAGTATTATGATATGATCTGCTAGTGCGCTTTCACTTCACGCACGAGCAGATCAGTTTCTTCTCCTGAACATCTCTCCTTCCTGCTCAGCAAATCCTCCATAATAGCAATGCCCCAAGGTGCAAACACACCTGGCTTTTAAAGGGAATGGAAGATGACCTCTGATTGGTTGATTGCATGTTACGCCCAGAGCACACCTATGAAGACACCAAGTACAACCCTTTTGAACCATGCGCCTGGTGCACAGACCTTTTTTCCACCGGTAAACTAACAAAAGTGGATTCTTACACGCCCTAAACGCACCTGTACCAGGTGCTTCACGCCGTGTGTTTAGATCGTTAAAATACGGCCCGTTATGTTCACACCTGGATTCATTTGTTAAGTCAGTGGGAATGCAGAATGGACCCGAACTGAAATGCAACAATGACATTGTTTTTCCTCTTTTGGACGGTAAAAAGGAAAGTATTTTTCTGAGCTGTGAACTAACTTACCTTTGATTCTTCTTCTGTTTCTTTACAGGAACGTGGAGAGAAAGGCAAGGCACGATCAGATCCGCAAGAAGTATGGTACGTATGAATTTTGGTCTACATTGTGCTACCATTAGGGCTGTCAGTCGATTAATCACATGGGTGTCCAAAGTTTTGGCATTTCCCCCTTTAATCATCAGGACATCATAGATGTTAACGGGGAGAGAGGGGGGGGAGAGACATGCAGGAAATTGCCGCAGGTCAGATTTAAACCCTGGATCTCCGCATCCATAAATAAACCTCAGTGTATGGGCGCGCTCCACCACCAGAGCCCCCTGGGCCTATGACGGTCCGTAGTTAACTCGCAATTAATTGCAAATTAATCATACCTTTTTATTTGTTCTAAATGTATGTTAAAAAGGATTTTTTTTTCTTAGGTTTTTCAAGTGGTAAGCTATTTTAGACTGGACTGCTCCATTGGTGACTCCGTTCACATGGACAGTACATGCAGATTACTTCTTTCCTTCCCACCCCTACTGACTGCCTGCACAGTGCTGCTGCTAAGAGGACAGAGGAGAGCGCTAACCTAGGCTCTGTGGACTGCATGCATGGGACTGAAATAAAAATGAGTGGAAATAAAAGGAATTTGCGTTATTAACACATTCATTTTGACAGCCCTAATTACCATATATACTCCATTTAACCTCTTCAATGATGGTTTGACGGACTCTGTACCCATCTATCCCTGAGATGTATGAACCTGCTGTACTTGAGTTGATCAGGAAGTCCCACACAGTGCCTCCCGGTTCTGTTAATGTCAGCTTTGTCTCAGATGCGTGTTGAATTGGTTTCAGATTTTTCAGGACATTGTCATTGACTTTAATTTCCATACCCTGTGCCAGCAATGCATTATTCAGCAGTATATGCCTTCTGTCCTCAAGCAAGGCAATTTGGGTCACATATAGGTTACACTAACCCCTGTCTGCTTAAATCAATTTAAGCATAATTTATCTTACAATGGTGTCCAATGTAAGTCCCCTTAGACTGTGAGCAGGATGCTGCAGATCACTAAGACAACCGACAAAGGGTTGTCTTTGGTATCATATCCTGTACCATCCAGGTCTGTGTGGAGCAACAGTGACAGTCTGCAAGCCAGTCAAAATGGGCAAAATCATATTCACTACAGATGCATGGGGAACTTATGCAAGATGAGTTGTTCTCCCTCTCCAACAATGTGGTAATGGGGTAATTAACTGTTTAAGAGCACAAAAAATGTCAAATTGCCAAACTTGAGGCCACAAACCAGTGAGTGAAGCCTCCTGTTCACCAACACCAGATTGGTCACACACAAAATGGATGAGCTACAAATACTGGCTGAACATCACGGACGGTAGCTAGCAGCCAACAGTACGAGCCAGCTACCGGCAGGATAGAGACAGGGAAGGTGAATTTAAGCAAAGTCTGAGTTGAAAACGCATATTGTTGTCACGTAAGGGCCCTGGTCATGTTATACAGACATTTTAAATGACAAGAGAAGTATTTCTTTACAGTGTATGGCTAGCAGCGTCACTGAGCTAAGATGGCAGGTTATGTGGTTTTGTGTACAGACAACGTGACAGAGTGATGGATGGGGGTCTGTTCCTCGGGCCTCCTGCTCTCATTAGTTTACTTCCACAGGGAATGCTTTCATACTCATTCAGGTCTCTCCTGTAAAACCCAATCCAGGGAGCTGCATTACATCCTGGGTGGGACTAACCAATAGTCGTGTTATTATGTTTTGTGTTATATGCTGAGTTATGATTACAGCACCTATAACCAGCAACTCTAGAGCTCATTGCATCTTGGTTTAAAGTGTTCACAAGCTCAAAGGATTTTGGGGGGTCATATGTTGGAACAGTTGTTCTTTAACCCCCCCCCAATGTAGCACAAGTAGGCTTTATATTTCATGATTACTGTTTTACGTCAAATCGTTGTTTACGACTGCACTTGAAGGCAGCTTCAGTTGCGTTGCGTTTCTCCAAAAGTTGACTGTCTCAACTTTTCACCAAAGGCCCGCTGCAGCCCGACCTCCATTCAAAAAGGATGGAAAGACGCAGGCCTAACCAGAGATGGGAAGTAACCAAGTAAAAATACTTTGTTACTGTACTCAAGTAGATTTTTCAGATAGGCCTAGTTTTACTTTACTTTACTATTAATTTTTTTGGTGACTTTTTACTTTTACTCCTTACATTTTAACACGAATATCGGTACTTTCTACTCCTTACATGTGACTAATTTGGCTCGTTACTTTAGTTTTGAACTAAAGCTCGTCTATCAGGTGTGATTGTGAATATCGGAGAACAGCGCGGACACGCGCCGCACACCGCGAGCGGGCGCGCCCGCCACACGGAGAAGAAAGTGAGAGAAAAGAAAAAGAGACTAGCTGTCTGCAGGACAATCAGCTGAGATCGTGAGCGTCTTTGAGAACTGGAAGGCGTCCAACTTATGTTGTCAGTTCATTTATGCCTGTTTTATTGGTCTATAGTTCTGGCACATTTAAAGGTAGCTAGTGATTTTGGTGTTCTTCACCTGTTACCTAGGTTACACCTGGCTGTCGATTAGATTGTTGAACGTCCTCGCTCACGTTTGTATTTAAGGTGAATTATGTACCTACTACAGTTACACTGCATTAAGATAATGTAATTAATAGTGGGTTATTGTAATTATTTACTAGCATAAAGTATATGATTCATATGCATTGTGTATGGTAGCCTTTACAATGTTATTTCTTTTATTACCACAAACACAGAGCCATAGCAGAGCTACCCATGCCCATGTTCATACTGATGCTTAATTTTAACAAAGCATCAACAGAGAGACGTTGTCTCCGTCGCTGTTTTAACAGACACACCTGGGGCCAGGTTGGAAACCAGAATCAGCTCTAAATCCAGTCCTAATCTAGTCCTCAGCTTCGTCATTCACAAGGCTACTTTACTTTTATACTTTAAGTAAATTTCCAAGTCTGTACTTTGTTACTTTTACTTGAGTAAAGAAGTTAAATCAGTACTTCTACTTTTACCAGAGTATTTTTAACACAAGTAGCTGTACTTCTACTTGAGTACGGGAAGTGTGTACTTTTGCCATCTCTGGGCCTACCATCCACCACTGTTTGACTGTCTAACCTCTCCATGCTAACATCTCATGGTCTTAAGGTCTTAACCATGTTATAGTGGAAAGATCTTCAAATTCCCTCAGCTGCCTTTGGAAGTCCTTCAGCCCAGCTGCTGTTTCAGCATTTTTTCTGGTTTGGCTGGGTTCCAGTTATCTCCCCCTACGGACATGTACTGTAAAAAAAACCAAAATACAAATCCACAGCTAGTACACACGCATCTATGACTGGAGATGTTCAAATGCGTTTCTGGTTTGGACAACTTTGGAATTTGTTGTTCACATACCCTACCTAAAGAAAAGAAGACTCTATGAATAATTTAAGTTTTTTTGTACACCTTTAAGTGAAGCAAACAGAAGTACCCATTTATGTTGAATCTACATCTGCTGTATCATCACTTTCCATTTCATTTCATTTTATATTCCACATATGTTGGGTGGGAAAAACAAATGTTCAGGTTTTGAAGAAAGTTTAGCTTTTTCTTTGCTCCCACCATCACCACAAACATTAGTAAATCGTCAAGAGATCAACTATTGATATTTCCCAATATAGTCCTGCAGGGGAAACGTTACTTTTACTGCATAGTGAAAAATAAATGTATGCATTGCTGTCGGTAATAGATAGCAAACGATTATTAGAGCGATGATTAGTTATTCTAGTGCAATAAAGGCAAAAATATTTAATTTGTCAAGGTGGGGAAAAAATTAAAAATTTTATATTTGAACCCATTTTTTTCCAAATGTCCCTTTGTGCTTAGAACATTGAACTGCTAAGTGTTACACGGACCTGTTTTGCTCGGGTTCTTTTACTTTAGTTTCTTTGTCTTTCAGCGCACTGTAGCAGATTTCTTTTCCTGTTAGACACTTAGTTCCAGTTGATTGTAATCAAGAGAGTAAACATTGGATTTGATCAATTTAACCATTTCAGCCATGCACTGAACATCTGCTTTTTAAAGCTGTAAGAACAGCTCTGGTGGATTTTCCAAATGACTTCATGAAAGTGTCTTTGGAGTAACGTGGTCTACATTTGAGAACCACTAATTAGTAGAAAAGCAAATGAACGCAGCATCATGTTCTCTGATCCGCCATGAACTTGTGTTTTCTTATGTGTCCACTCCCCCCCCCTTTCCTCTGTGCAGGTCTGATGAGTGACTCGGACCACCCATACAGCAAGTTTGAGAATGAGTGAAGCAGCTGCGCTGGAGGAGTTCCACAGGCAGCATGTGGAGCTGGCGCTTAGTTTTAGCTCGAGTGATGCCCGTTGCTCACGCAGACCGCCAAACAATGAGACAAATGCCTCGTTCACAACGATCCAATCCAGACAGAAATCACCCTTTTACATTTTATTAAACAATAACACAATCTTTACTCGTGCTGAGGATGCAGTGTTGTGAGTTGAAGCTTGTTTTAAAACTTCCTGCAAAGTTCTTTTGCCTTCTTTCTTCATGTGAGTGGTCTCTTTTTAAATGTTGTAGTTTCATATCAATCTTTGCACTTTGTACATATAGTATTGATTTAATAAAAATCCCACATATTGATTGTACCCCTGATGTGTCTGTCACATGACTACAATACCTCTCTTTCAACAACAAGACTTTGTTTCTTTTGTCTGTAGATTGGAAATAGTTTCTGAAGTGTTTTTGGAAGTGAACTCTTAGCACCTTAGTGACCACTATCATCAATTTATTTTACAAGTAAGCTGATTTTATTTGTTAAAAATGTTGTTTTCTTGATAAGACAATTTAGTTGGAAAAAAATGAAGAATTATTTATTTGTTGTCTTTACCCACTGAATCATTATATCCATATTATTGGTGATTACTTATCAAAACTTTTGTGTTAATATTTTGTTAAAGCACTAATAGTCAACCCAACAACATCACCACAATATCCACATTGATGTATTTGGTCAAAAATATCCTAATATTGGATATTTTGGCATATCAACCAGCTGTACCCTGCAGTATCTCCGGGGGCCCCATAGGGGTCCCTGACCCCCTATGGAAGATCTCCACATTAGATAATGTTGTGACAGACTTTGGAGGTGTGCTGTTCAATTGCTGCAGAATGTGTGCATGCATCATTAACACTGGCTCTATAACGAAGGACCAATTCAAACTAATGAAGCTGGACATTTGTCTCAATTACCATGTGCTCCAGTCAAAGCAATTAGCCCGTAAAACATTGCAGCCCTTTGCATTTTAGAGGTGTTTCGAGTCAGACCATGCTGCTCCCCCGATGACTGGCCTATAGGTAAAGTACTGTGGTCACTAAGGTAACCATCCACAGATACAGTTAACCCTCTAAAGACAAAGGACACACCGGTGCATCCAATCAATGTTTGACAAAACTCTCAAAAGCGACATTTCAAAATTTCATTTCAGACATTTATTTACTATTTTAATCATATATAAGCTAAGACTTTGATGGACTAATTTCAAGCACCGAAACAATTCGTACAACACATCATAAATAAAGGTTGGTTTTCAAAAGGAGATTTGAGGACTTTCAAAAATCGAACAGCTACATTTCAACTTTAGCACCAAATTATCTCTTTAAACATTGCTCTAGAAAAAGATTGGGCGTCACTATCCAGAAAGCTGAGTTTGTTCTGAACGTTTTGGTATGAAACACATGGGGATCATCAGTTATATGCAAATACCTTCAAACGGTAAAGAAGACATGAAAATGCCCTTAGACTTAAGATTCACCACAACATTAAAACATGATTTATAAAGTCATATATCAATAGGTATGATACATAGGCAGCCCACACGTCATCGCACGCCCAGTTTAATATGCAACTTAATTTTATACAGTAGCCTATTTGTAGTAAGAGGAGGTCCCTGATCCATCTCTCTCAGTTAAGGGGTCCCAGGCTTAAAAACCATGTCGGTTATACATACACACTGCCACGCCATTGTTCTTCCGATGCCTCTGAATTACTCATGCAGCTGCAGTGGCGACTGCAGTGCAGACATGCTGCGAGAGCAGCCAGCGCGCACACACACACACACACACACACACACACACACACACACACACATGGCAGAAGCAGAGCGGAGCTCATGGGCCAGCTTCAGCAGGATTTAGATCATTGATGCAGGGGTTTGATAGACCTGAATTAGCTTTAATCCTAAATATGCTATTGTAAATTAACTGACATAATATGATACTATTGTGTCAGAAATTGGCTGCTGGATTAGGGCTTGGCAACATATCCATATTATATTGACATGGGTATATGCGGTGTTTTTTCCTGGGCTCGATTTTTATATATCTTCCAAATTCACCTTTTAAGGGAATTTGCATATAACACATAACTGTGTTTCATATCAAAATGTTTAAAACGAACTCAACTTTCTGTATAGTGACGCCCATATTTGTTGCTTTTTGGAAATTCTTCAAATCTCTTTTGAAAACACACCTACAGTCATCGTTTTCCGTTAAGACTCGGCCCGCCTGCCACCTCCACTCCACCAGTCATACACAGAGAGACAGATGAAGAGTCTCACGAGCCGTGTGAGTGACCCGACATGACCTTGGGATAAAAGGCCGCAGGGTATTCTGCCAGTTCCAGTTATATCCTAACCATATTTCTGCACTGTATTATCGCTGAAATATTAATAGAGACATTAAAAAAAAACATTGTATTGACACAATTACACGCCTGTCATCCTCGGACAGTTAAGACTCTCCAGCTGATCCAGAATGCTGCAGCACGTGTTCTGACCAGAACTAAGAAAAGAGATCATATTTCTCCTTAATTAGCTTCTCTGCATTGGCGTCCTGTAAAATCCAGGATTGGATTTTGAAATCCTTCTCCTGACCTACAAAGCTCTAAATAGTCTAGCACCATCACATCTTATCTTGGCTCATAGTACCTTATTATCCCACTGGAGCACTGCACTCCCAGAATGCCGAGTTGACCAAGAGCCCGGGTCTGGGTTTCTGCCTAAAAGGACGTTTTTCCTCGCCACTGTTGCACTTAATGCTTGCTCTCGGGGGAATTTATGGGTCTTTGTAATTTATTTTGTTGTCTAGACCTACAGTACTTTGTATGTAAAGTGTCTTGAGATAACTCCTATGGCTTCTTATGTTGTTGCTGTAGCTGTCTTCATGGTGTCTCATTGACTTCTGTCTGTCCATTTTCACCCCTAATGTCTCTGCTCTCAACATCTGGCCAAAGGACTGCAGTTGAAAATTAGCCGGTAGGCTAACACTGGCACGCTCACAGAAATGTTGATTAATGTGTGTTTACCTTTATAAATAAAATAAATGAAATATAAATGAAATAGATTTGATTTAGTCCTTTGTCTTCATTATACAACATGCACATTCTGCCCTCAACCCATTCAGCCTCTTTTTCATTGTATCCAACAGTAATGTACAGTATATATTTGTTTCTGTATTTATTGTTTATTTTATATTAATGTTTAATATGTTTGTGTGTTTGTTTTTTTATGTATGCAATCACCGAGGCAAATTGGGGCAATAAACCAGTGTAGTCTACATGATACGTAGGTGTACCCATATACATGCAAATATACTTTTATATATATATATATATATATATATATATATATATATATATATATATATATATATATATTCTGGCACGCTATATATATATATATATATATATATATATTCATAACTGAACTTAATTACTCTGTTTACCTTAAAATCACAGTTGGCCCACTCAAAACACCTTAATATCATTTCAATTTTTCCATTTTTTGTAGTAGGCTAGTATGCCCGCGTGCATAATTGACCGTGGGGGATGTAAATGTAAATAATATAAAGTGGCCAGTGCAACCGAACGTTCCCCAAAACCTCTTATAATTTTTTTTTACATGAATAAAGACACTTGCACCATAACTTGAAACATAAAAGGCACAAATTGTTGCAGAAAACTTCACCACAATGCAGAAAGTGAAGTTTTTGACATTCAAAACTTCAGTTTTGCTAAAAAATGGAGATCTCACCCCCCCCATGGTTTTATAAATCATGTTTTAATGTTAAATATACATGTGGCACAATGAATCCTTAGAATAACTGGATTTATATTTGCTAATAACATGTTGGAGTCATGTTAAGACTGCATTGACTCCGAGGACCCCCTAGGGCCCCGGACCCCCTGCTGAAGATCCCTGATCTAGACTACACCACTGGCAATAGACCCTTTTCTGATTCTGATTCTAAATCCAACCCAGATCACAGCAGAGCTCGGGCTAAGCTGGTAGCTTTGATTAAGTCCGAAGCACCCCCTCTGGTTTGCCAGGCGAAAAGAGCAACACCCCGCTGCTGAGGCTGCTGCTCGGGGACACCTCGCCCTGTACCCGGCCACAGGGGCCACAGGGGCCACAGGGGCCACAGGGTCGCTCGGAGGGCAGCGGTCTCAAGGAGCGGCGCTGACATCAATCTGACTCAATCCCTCCTCCTGCAACACAACACGGGGCGGGGCCTACTGGCTGACGGCCAGTCGCAGGGACCAATGGAAACGCGGTGCTCCAGGGGAGTTCCTCCAATCCTCGCATCCAGGGCGGGGCCTAGGGGGTCGAAACCAGATAGAGAATCCCAAAAATGACATCTCGATTGCGGTGGAGGAGCAAGGGAGCGCCTGGGACGCTGAGAGAAGAAAAGAAGTCCGAGCTAGCTCATCATTCATAGAGCTTAACCGAAGAAAAGGCACCGCAAATTACGGTCTGCAGTTCGGATTCGCCTCAGACTTTTTATCGCCTCTTTGGAAATGGAGTTGCATTGTTGAGAACATCTCCAGAAGGAATTTGTTGTTGCTAGTTGATGAGAGAAGTGAGGCTCCGTTTCCTGTTTCCCAGCAGCAGCAGCGCAGCTGGGCTCAAGAAGCCCCGCAGGGCTCGCTGAGAACCGGTCCTCCTTCCCCGCTTCTAACCGCCGCCGGTCCGCTGCCGGTCCGCTGCCGGTCCGCTGCCCCGTCCCGCTGCCCCGAAACTCGGTGGAAAAGAAATGTGCGACCTGCTGCCAGCCTCCCAGCCCCCGGAGAAGATAGGCAAAATGAAAAAGTTGAGGAGAACTTTGTCCGAGAGTTTCAGGAGTATTGGTGAGTAAGGTTGGTTTTTTCAGCCCATTTTGCAGCTCTTTGTCCAAAATGTGAGCGGTGATGCGTGTTCCTTCACCGCGGTGATGCGCGCTCACAGTTTGGGGTTAGCGGCCATGGAAAACCTGCATCAACTTGGCCTGTCCACGTTTCCCTCAACTCAAGCTTCCTTTTGGCTACTGGCAGATTTCTAAGAGACAGATCCATATTAAATACTGTCAGGTTTAGAAAGAGTTCTGATGAAACATAGATGGAATGTTTCCCTGGAAAGCTGCTGCTGAATTTGAGGTTGATAGTTCAATTCTGATTCTCAGGTTACATCATTTTCCATAAAATCAGTTTGTCATGTGCTTGAACTCAGGACTTCTTTGAATTAAACTAAACTTAACTTAGATGCCATTTTTCTGTCAGTATATGCAAGAACAAAATGTGAACCATGTAGACTCAGCTCACAGAGTCCTCCTCCTCCTCCTGATCATCATCATCATCATCATCATCATCATTGATTTTTCCATTGGGTTTGAATCTCATGTATAGGATGTAATAGACCTCAGCATCAATTCAAAGTTCTTTAAATGTCAAATTAAACTTAGAAGTCATTAGATGTCAGTATATGCAAAATGTGAACCATAGATGCAGCTTAGAGTAAAGGAGGGGGAACCACAATAACCATAACCTAATATTTATATACTTAACATTTCGTTCCCAGAAGATGCTTTATTAAGTAGGCGTTGTTCTCATTACTGGGATAATGATCCCAGCTAGGGCTGGGCAATATATTGATATTATATCGATATCATGATGTGAGACTAGATATTGCCTTAGATTTTGGAAATCATAATATTATAAATGGCATATGTTGTCTTTTCCTGGTTTTAAAGGCTGCATTACAGTAAAGTGATGTCATTTTCTATTATTTTTTCCTTTGCCCACTTAGTTATTATATCTACAATACTGAAGATTATTTATCTTAAATCTCATTGTGAAGATATTTTGTTAAAGCACCAATTGTCAACCGTATAATATCGCCACAACATCTATTTTGAGGTATTAGGGCAAGAATAGATAGATAGATAAATAAATATTTATTTATCCCAAAATCGCAATATCTGATTTTTCTCCATATCGCCCAGCCCTTATTCCAGCTGTTTAAAGCCAAAACTAACAATTTTCTTCATTATTGACTAATCTGCCGGTTGCCTTGATTAAATAGAGAATCCTTTGGTCTCTCAAATTAAGACAATAGTGAAAAATGGCGTATCATTTCAGTTCAACTGCTCTTCTTTGAAGAAGGTGAAACCAGTAATATTCATTAGTTATTTCAGGAAAGAGACAATAATGATCCAGATTTTGTTGCCATTTGACAGAAATTCCCATTCATAGTTGAATCCATCAATCATTTCTCAGTTAAATATCAGGTCTGCTGCCCGTCCCGACGGACAGATCGATGCATCCGACCAGTATTTTTGTGTTTAAAATATCCGAAAACAGGAAAAAGTCCCAGGGTCCAGCCTGACTAATCAGGTGGTTTGGTTTATCTGACCAACAGTCCAAAACTAGACCCAGTTAGATTAGCTTGTGTCGGAAAATTCTTCTAGTTCTGTTAGAAATGAAAGTGTTGATGTGATGACCAGGGCTGCAACTAACGATGGTTTTCATAGTCGATTAATCTGCTGATTATTGTCTTGATTAATTGATAAGTAGTTTGGTCTCTAAAATGTCAGAAAATGTTGAAAAATATGGATCAGTGTTCCCCAAAAGTCCAGGATGATGTCCTCAAATGTCTTGCTTTGTCCTCAACTCAAAGATATTCAGTTTCCTCTCCCAGAGGAGAGACGATACTAGAACATATTCATATTTAACAAGCTGGAATCAGAGAATTTTAAAAGTTGACAATTAATTGATTGATCCCTGCCGTTCTAGTGATGAATCAAATCTTTTTACTTAATGCAGCTAAAGGGTTAGGTCCTACCAGACTCTGGTCCATTAGCCCGGTCCTACCAGACTCTGGTCCATTAGCCCGGTCCTACCAGACTCTGGTCCATTAGCCCGGTCCTACCAGACTCTGGTCCATTAGCCCGGTCCTACCAGACTCTGGTCCATTAGCCCGGTCCTACCAGACTCTGGTCCATTAGCCCGGTCCTACCAGACTCTGGTCCATTAGCCCGGTCCTACCAGACTCTGGTCCATTAGCCCGGTCCTACCAGACTCTGGTCCATTAGCCCCTACCAGACTCTGGTCCAGTAGCCAGACTCTGGTCCATTAGCCGGTCCTACCAGACTCTGGTCCATTAGCCCGGTCCTACCAGACTCTGGTCCATTACCAGCTCTGGTCCATTAGCCCGGTCCTACCAGACTCTGGTCCATTAGCCCGTCCATTAGCCCGGTCCTACCAGACTGGTCCATTAGTCCATCTGGTCCAGCCCGGTCCTACCAGACTCTGGTCCAGTACCCGGTCCTACCAGACTCTGGTCCATTAGCCCCAGACTCTGGTCCATTAGCCTACCAGACTCTGGTCCATTAGCCCGGTCCTACCAGACTCTGGTCCATTAGCTCCTGGTCCATTAGCCCGGTCCTACCAGACTCTGGTCCATTAGCCAGTAGCGGTCCTACCAGACTCTGGTCCATTTAGCCCGGACCTACCAGACTCTGGTCCATTAGCTCTGGTCCATTCCTCCTACCAGACTCTGGTCCATTAGCCCGGTCCTACCAGACTCTGGTCCAGTAGCTCCGGTCCTACCCATTAGCCCGGTCCTACCAGACTCTGGTCCATTAGCCCGGTCCTACCAGACTCTGGTTCATTAGCCTGGTCCTACCAGACTCTGGTCCATTAGCCCGGTCCTACCAGACTCTGGTCCATTAGCCCGGTCCTACCAGACTCTGGTCCATTAGCCCGGTCCTACCAGACTCTGATCCATCAGCCCGGTCCTACCAGACTCTGGTCCATTAACCTGGTCCTACCAGAATCTGGTCCATTTCATTAGTCCAGAGAGTCTGGCCTCTCCATTGACAAGTGTTAACTTCCTTGAAGGCGGGTCCTCTGTTGAAGTCTAAAACTATTGGATCTGTCCAGAGCCACTCTGGATCTGCTGTAACCAATCGCTAACGTTTGGTTGCGTCGTGGGCTTAGCAAAGATTGTTCTTCTTCGGGTTTTAACTTCTAGATATTCGGCTGCGTTGCAACAATCGCTCGCATCTTTCTCCGCCGCCATTACGGCTAGCGCACAACCTCAATGTCGACCGACTGTTGTGTCGGTTTAGGCATCGGCACCGCATCATTTTAGCACCGAAAAAACCCAAATGATACTTAACCCTCCCAATAAAACATTCTGCCTCTGATACATAGTAATGCTGCGGAAATATGGGTTAGGATATTGTGAGAGTTAAATCCCTGCATCATCACTGTCATCATCATCATCATCATTATCTGAAAAGGAATGCTTTGATGCTAAAGTAACCTCCTGTGTGACTCTGAACAGAATCAAAATCATCACACACACACACACACACACACACAGTCACGTCACTAGTGCAGCCATCAAATTTCACTTCACCTTTACACACACACACACACACACACACACACACACACACACACACACACACACACACACTAAGCTTGAGTTCAGTGGCCTTTAAAGCAGTGTGCATGCAGAATGCATAGCTGGATGCAGCCTATAAGAAAAGATGAGACATGGACAGAATTGAGTTTGGGTCGATGTTGCGGGAGAAGAAAGATTGGCATTGACTTTTTTCGCTGTGCTGACGCTCATCTCCCATTGGCCATCCTTCCTCCCATCTAAATCAACAAATCTTGAGCATCGATCGGGCTCTTGCCCCCTGCTCTACGGATGCTTTAACAAAGCACATTCAAGAGCCAGCTTTGTTGTTTACGCCGTGGTAACAGTGTTGATCCAACAGGTCCCAGTGGGCAGGGCTGCATCACGCGGCACATTATGGCACTGTGGATGCATCAAACCTGGATAGTTATTTTTTGGGCTACTCCACCTTTAATTTTTGACAGGACAGTTAGGTGAGAAAGGGGAGAGAGAGGTGGAAGACATGCAGGAAATTGTCCCAGGTCGGATTCAAACCCTGGACCTCTGCGTCTAGGCATAAACCTCTCAGTACATGCGCGCCTACTCTACCACTGTTCCAACCTTGCCACTTCTCAAGCTTGTCTGAGCCCAGGTTTGATCCTTACGAGAGCTGTCAGTTTGGCATGTTGTGTTTTCAAGATCATGAAGAAAGCCCCAGATGGATTATATGGAAATGATGGAACATCTCAAAACCCCTTTGTAATACATTTTAATTAGTAAGTTATCAAATATCAATGTGGGGCCCAGACCCTAGGACTATATTACTGGAGTAAAGGGTAGGTTCTACCCTGATTCGGTGGCTTAGCAAAGCCAAAATAAATCACTTTTTAAGTTTCCAAATTTGTCATTTTATAGTCCTAGTGCAGTGGCGGTTCTAGGGGAGGGAGGGCGGGGTGGCAGTGGTGGCCAGTTCCCCCTTACTATTAAGCCTCGACCCCCCTCTGGCCTTAACTGTGGAAATTAACTTCATACATTGTTAATCCCACCCTTATCCCCAAAGAGAGGATACTATTCATGTGCAGTGATAAATAAAATGTAGGTCAACACTGAATCAGTATTCTTTTGTTTATTGTTATATTGTAGCTTTGGTCTTTTGTAGAACCAATCCAATAAAAAGTTTGTGGTATGCTTAATATATTTGGTACCCCTAAAATGAGTAAGCTAGAAGCCCCCCCAAAGTAGTTTTAGTTGTCGACAGAAAACTCAGACTGGACAGATGTCTGGATTTACCTTAAATTTCTTCTATGGCTGAAACCTGGAGCCTCTCCCGTCTCATACCCTCTTGCCATATATGCTGATAAGTATATTGTATATAAGTACATTGTATTTGCAACATTGTCCCAGTGAAGTGTGAAAACAATATAGAATATAAAAAATACAAATTTACCGTTGGACACATCTCGGCATGAGACGGGACGACATGACATGGGACGCTCCAGGCTGCAGCCATACCCGTCAAACTAAATATGGCGCTATAAGAGACTTTAAGCGACAATACCTAACGCCAAAGACACCTGACCAGGCGTGCGCTGCAGAGTGTTGTTGGCGATTGGATAACGTGTGGATGTGTCCACGCTGCCGCCCTGCACGCTCAGATACTTCCTTCAGGTGGATTCATCAGCACATCTCTGATAATATATCTCTGATGATAATAGTTAATTTACCAATGGTAACACCGTTAATGTCTGAGAGGTTTGGCTGTAGAAAACTGGGGAAAACAGTCTTCTCTTTGATTTATTTTCCCGATACATGATTGGATTTGTGTTGTGATTTTCATTGATTGTGATTGTAGAAACATTGTGATTCTGTAGCATTGAGAATTGGCTCTTCCTTCAGAAACAAACGTTGAATAATACACTTCTAGAGACATTAAATCATGAGACATGAAGAATGACATCACATGTCAGTCTGACATTTATTGACTTTGTAAAGAAGAACATAACATATATCTTCTGCATTTTTCTTCTTCCAGTCTGTTTTGCTGGAAGCCAATATGATGATGTACCACATGAACAGAAAATATATGTAGGGAAAAAAAATGAATAAATGTAGGCTGGGTCCTGCAGCGTCCCGGTTTTGAATCCGACTGGCAGCAAATTGCTGCGTATCATCCCTTACCACCCCCTTTCCTTTTTATCTTTTTGGTGTTTAAATTTCAAACATTTCTTGACAGTGTAAAATGTCTTACTTGTCCGCAGGTTATAAATCTTACATGTCATCCAGTGCAGAAGCTTTATTGTCTACCTGCAGTCTAATCCATTGTATTGAGTGTGGATTTGTGACTGTGATTATGCTGTCTGGAAAGTCTTTGGGGAATGTGTGTGTGTGTGTGTGGGGAGGGGGGGGGTAGCAGTTAACCAGCAGTTAACCAGCTCACTGGCTGGGCCGACAGCGCTTCCATACGCTCACTCCGATGGCTTGGACCGCGTACCGGTTCCCCCCAGTGTAGGATGAGCCTGGTGGCCCACTGGGCCTAAGTTTCCCCCACCAGGCCTGAGCCAGTGTGCATTATTTTAATGTGTTTTTAAGATATTTTTTAAACTACAGTTACAGTGGGGCAGCTGGGTTGGAAAATTAGACGTAGTCATATTTCCAAGTTTCCAGTTAGCTTTAGCAGACTTAAAGTAGGGTCATATTTAATCTGTTATTGTTTTTTTAAATACTCTTTTTCATGCATCTGTGCTTGATTCTGTTATCACAGAAACTATTGGGCTATATTATTATTTTTTTATCCAGACATTTCAAAAAATAAATTTTGAAGCTGAAATTGCAGTACTGTGAAACTGTTTTGTTATCCTACGTCAGAATATAATCTCTGTGTAACTCTGACATCAAAATAAGACCCTGCGTCATCTCTACTGCCTTTCTCATTATACAGTTAATAACTGAAGAATCATTGTTTGCCTATTAACAATGTTCTCCACAAGCTTCCTGAGTGAAGAGAGTGATGGGGCAATTAACGCTGCAGAAACAAACAGTTGATTACCCCCCCCTCCCCCCATACATCTGAAGGATATTGATGTCAAGTGCATCGCTTTCCCCTGCTACTAATGTGAGGAGCAGTGGACTGGCATTGTGGATGTAGACAAATAACTGAAAGTAAATGTACTTTTACTTTTGGAAGGATTGTGGTATTCATTTTTAGAAAAAAAATGTTAGTCTCTCCCGATACATGCAATACAACATTGCATGTATCATTTTATATATTAATGAAATTTGAAAGTTATTCCCTGACTGATTTAACCCTTGTGTTGTCTTCCCGTCAAAATTGAAAATGAACACTTTTGTTGATGCTTTTTTATCAATGTTTTCTGTCCCTTTTTCCCTTTTTTCAACACTTTTGACGCTTTTTTCCAATGTTAGTAATTTTTTTGCTATTTTCAACACTACGTAACACTAACTTATTAACTTTAGTTTTACAGTTATTTTTGGAATTTATGGTCAATAAACCTCATTTATAGGAAATTATACCTAATGTTTGAGTTAGAAAAGCAGAAATTAGGAATTATTGAAACTAAAATTAAAGGAATGGATGTTGATGATAACCACAGACTGGAATATGTCAACTTTTACTCAATACTATTTCAAAAACACTTCCATTTGTTTTACAATGCTATAAAATTGAATAAGACGCCCCAAAATGAATGAAAGTAGAGATTTGTACTTGGCAAAGAGCGTTGGGTGGAATCAATCATGTTATTTTGGGGAATTAAAAAGAACATTGATATAGGACAACATGAAGAAAACATGGACAACATGAGGGTTAAGAAAGATTATGATGCCATCATGTTATGGGTCATAATAACACATTTACACAAATCTACAAAGAAAAACCTCCAAACAATTCAACCCTCTGAACTCGGCAATCAAAGTGTTCGCCAGTGCCTACGTTGGTATTTTTGCTTATTATGTATCTTCAAATGATTCATATCCATATAATTAGTACAACCTATGCTTTAAGTTTATGTATTTCAAAATAATGAATGAATAAAATGCAAAAATGTGTTTTCCTCAGATTCTAACAAACACACAAAAAATGTTGAGCCAAAAGATTTTTAAATGTAGAAACATGACCAAAATATTTCTTAACTCTCCTAAACATTATTTGAACTCTACATTTTTTAGTTTTGGAGATATGCTCATATTTCATTCATTGCTCTCAATAGTACAAACAAATACAATGCAATGTTAATTTTCCCATCATTCACCATATGAACGCAATGTTAACAAACATTAAAAAAGGAACTTGTGCATCTGTAAGCCATAGCCATAAAGGTAGAATCTGTTGGTGATGTTTCCCTCCCTGCTAGTGTTGCTCACCCCCCCTCTGATGAAACGCCATGAGAAAAGTGAGCCGTCACCCCGACTATCCAAACCTCGACTCGCTCTAATGAGTGCAGAATGACTCCCTGTGACACGGCTCTGAGCTCTGCTGCATTTCTCCTTTTAGACTTTTTTATTGTGTTCATTCTTCAAAAGATGTCAATACCATCAGTGTCTGATTCTCTCTCTCTTTCTTTCTTCTTTTTGCAGCTTTTAAGAAAGAGGACAGCGGCTTTGATGAGGTAGGAGGAAATACAAGTGAATTTTAATGGATGCTGGTCATCACTGGTCCAGTTCCAGGGCTACCTGAATTTTTCACTCAAATTATTCACCAAGGTCCTGCTGGCCAGATGTTGCCAGGACTGCATCGCAGTTTATTTGTATTTTTTTGCATGCTGCTGTAGCTCAGTACATATGGTGTGTAATATATTCATGTGTGGAGCATCGTGGTTTTCCGTCTCATCTCAGAGGCGTCCCTCAGGGTCAGTCCCCATCACAGGGCTTCTCTGGCCCAAATGGGACTCCATGCAACCTGAACGAGTACACCCAGGGCTACCCCACTACCGACCTCACACACAGTGCTCACTAGGGCTGGAACGAGTCCACATTTTCACTGTACAATTAATTGTCTCAGAAATAATTGCAATTAACAACATAGTTGTCTCTTTCAACCAAATCCCAAAATATGTATTACATTTTTAAACAAATTTAAAGATTTGAGTGCATCCCAGAATACTTCTCTTGGTTATGTCACGTTTGGTTAAATATCCCTTGTCATGTGACTCAGACCTAAGCATAACTGTTATGATTGTATTGACAAGAGGATCGTGCTAGGTGGCTCTTTTGATTTAAAGCAGCAGTGAGTTCTCCTAAAGCGGTGCAACCTTTCCAGTGTGTTGTCTGCGTAATGACTAAGTGACAGGACATCAGGATGTGTTGATGTGGCAGACGGGTTGCTGCTGTGGTTGGGTGGTGGTAGGGCTGCACCATTTTCCTCATCGCGATATCAACTAGCGCAATAAACACATTGCCAAAGGTTGCAACATATTGCAAACAATATTTTGTATGAGTAGAAAACTACACGTTACAATGTATCTCTTTCTTTTTTAGTGCCGCCTTTTATATGCAATTCAATGTTCAGTTTGTTCAATAAAAGGATATCCTTTCATTTGTTTCACATTGATCAATGGGATTGTTTATTTGACCATGACAAAACCAAACTAACTGGCAGTACCAAACATTGGTCATCACCGTGAGCCTGTGAACAACAGAGGCTTCAATGAAGAGAAGGGAGAGCATCGCAGCGCTTTACAACCTGTTTTACGTCTGTGTCTAAAACTCAGGAGGAAGTAATAGTGTTTGGGATGTTGGCTCGTAAAATGAAATCATCAGTCATTAAAAAAAAGAAAGTTATTTAAAAATTGAACCGTGAACAGGGTGAATAGAGATCGCGATTTTAGAACAAATAATTGTGCCGGCCTATTGGAAACCATGATTGGATTGGTAACCAAATTTTTCAAACCAACCAGTCAAAAAACAATTCCACTGGTATTTTAATTTTTAACATGATTCAAAGTTGGAAACGGCTGTCGATGCCAAATCCTACATGCGACTAGGCATTAGCCAGGAGCATGCTGGGTAACGGACTAGCCTTGGTTCCAAGCTGGAAGTTATGGTGAATATGGGACACAGTTTTTGCCTGATGGCCTATTACTGATACATTGCCAGCTATTACATTTATTTTTGAACGTTAGACAGTGTGTGGGAGTTTCTTTGAGAATATGGGACACAAGAAAGAAGACGGCGCGAACATAAAATGTTGTGCTGGACATGAAGATGAGACAAGATGAGATATAGGTGTAACAGTACTGCATATTTTAGGTTTCTCCGTGGTATAACCCTCAGGAACCGAGAGGGTCGTGCATGACCAAAAGCAGCACCTCTGATTCATATTTCCCCCCGAATCGTGCAGGCCTAGTTTTAGATTTAACACAGTACACAAGTAAGTGGTTTTGGTTTCCGTAGCGACCGAGGTACTTCCACCAGGCGCTTGTTGTGTTGCAGCCATGGAAATCTAAGGCTTGGCTTTATTTTACTTAATAATCTGTGACATAGGCATGTGACCCGTTTAAACTCCAGCCCTCAAAGAATCAAGTCGACAATCGATAAGAACCAGAATCAAGATAGGAGAATCAGGATTGTTGAAATCAAAACCATGCTCAACCCTAGTGGCAGGAAAATAGAAAATAGAATAGAATGAAATAAGACTTAGCAACGGGAATGAAATAGTCATAGAAAATAGTTTAGTTTAGGTTCTTTTTTGCTCTGTAAGGGGACCATAACAGAGGAGAAGAGAAGCTGAGCTTGCTGCCTCCGGCAGCCCCAGCTGTAGTGTGGTGGCTCGGTGGCGATGGGGAAATGAGGAATGCTACACTGTCAGATTTTCCCATTTGGAGGACTTTGGGGAAATCTCTATTTTTGTTGGCAAAGGGCCATGAGAGCTCAGATATCATGAGCGTCACATATGTTTGGCAGCAGGGCTCAAGGCCAAACTACCCACCATTGTTTGGATAAGGAGATATAGCCCATGTTCTGGTTCACGAAGGGACTTTTGTGGTGAAACAACGCGAAGCAGACCATTTCAAGAAGCCAGTGTCATGGGAAAGAGCTTGGACCATTCGCTATAAATGGGTCCTGCTGCTACGGAAGAATGTGAAGAATCTGGGAAGGAAAGGGACTCCTTCCTGTCCAGCAGCATGATGTTTGCAAGAAACTGAATGATGGCCTACAGCTACAGTATGTGAACATATGGACAGCTGTGTGTGTGTGTGTGTGTGTGTGTGTGTGTGTGTGTGTGCCACTTGTGTCTTTTGAACTGATCATTTATCATGATGAATAGGAAACTATGTGTCTGTTTAAACCATAAAGATGTCTGGTCAGGCCGAGAGGCCTGCAAGAGAAGACACTCTCCAACTGCTTTTCTGTTGTCTTGACATAACAAATCTGCAGGAAATCTATGTCCCATTGGATGAAATCTAGAACCAACACGTCGTCCAACCTAAATGACTAAAGAAGCTGATCCGGTGCTCCTATCATCAGGATTCCGTTGGTCATCATTACAAAAATAGTTCACTGCAATTCTCTGTCTGTCTCTCTCTCTCTCTTTGTCTTTCTCTCTCTCTCTCTCTTCGTCTCTGTCTTTCAGTCCGTCTGCCTCTCTCTCTCTCTTTCTTACTCTCTTTGTCTGTCTGTCTGTCTCTCTCTTTGTCTCTGTCTGTCTCTCTTTCTTTGTCTCTGTGTCTGTCTGTCTGTCTCTCTCTTTGTCTCTGTCTGTCTCTCTTTCTTTGTCTCTGTGTCTGTCTGTCTGTCTCTCTCTTTGTCTCTGTCTGTCTCTCTTTCTTTGTCTCTGTGTCTGTCTGTCTGTCTGTTTCTCTCTGTCTCTCTCAATTCAATTTCAATTCAAATTGCTTTATTGGCATGAATGTCAGAAATAACAATATTGCCAAAGCATAATCAAGCATCATCATTTAGTAAACTAAAATATATACTGGACACTCAAGATAAAAAAAACGGGAAATCAACACCCGTATCAATCAATCAATATACAGTAACATCTCTAGTGTCAAATGTAAGAAAGAAAACGAAGACAAGAAAGTCTCTCTCAGTCTCTGAATCTGAACGCGTGTTAAAGTGCTGCAGTCAGCAGAGAGCCTCGCTGCATATCTGATATATCTGATGATATCTGCTTTGTGTAACACAGAAATTAGAAATTATCATTTAACTTAACAATATTAATGTTTTTTTTCTTTGCCCTCTTTGAGTCGTTCTATTCCTCTTTGTCCCTCTTTGTCGCTTCCCATTTTGTCTTTGTCACACTCCAACTTCATTATCTCGTCTCACTCCCAACTGGAGCTGAAAGATTTCACGTGTTAGGTGTCGGGATCAAAAATTAATGCAACACATGTGTTTCTCAATTACTGGAAGGCCTCGGAGAATCCATTAAAAGCAATATGCTGTCATTAGTTGCAGAGAGAATTCTGTGGATTGTTTTTAAAAAAAGGGAAAAGAATATCAGGACTTTCTGTGTCATGGTTTCTGCTGCAAATCTGAAGTAATAATCATAATTTTAATCTTAATTTACCACCTTTAATTAGTAATAATAATTTAAAGGTGTTTCAGTTTTTTTAATGACAACTTTGTTTTCATTTTAGTAGCTGTAGCCATTATTTTATTGGACATGGTCACATGGTACTGGTTGAGATGTCCTAATGGACATGATCACATGGTACTGGTTGAGATGTCCTAATGTTGCAGCGCCTCTAGAAACCGGATCAGTGCAGGGGGAAAGACGCAGGAGCAGGAAGGCGACCGTACAGGCTGTACACACGCCACCAGTTTAGCCAGATTGGCAACTATATTTGTAAAGTGAGACTGAAGGTGAGCAAAGCTGTGATGTTGCTGATGGGGGTGGGGGTGGGTGGAGAATCGATGCAACATAGTATCGCAATATTTTCAGTGGCAATACTGTATTGATACACAGGCGGCAAGTATGGATCTATTATAATATATTATATATTATATATACATGTTGGTCAGTTTGTCCCATTTTGCAGCGATAACATTGAAGTGAGATGAACAAACAGAGAAATGTTTCTTTTTAGATGAAACAAATGTTGACAAAGTTTCCATTTGGGGACATCATTTGAAATTGGGAAAGATTAGAATTTGGAATAAAAGGTTATAAATTGAAATATATCGCAGAATAACGGCGCTTGTTGAGGTGCCTTTTCCGTTTGTTATTGACGCAAAAAGTCTCCTATTAGCGGCATGTAAACTCATTTTCAGATTTCCTCATATAGCCATATCAACCAAATCGCTGTCAATTCAGAAAACATACACAAGATCCCCCTCCTGAACCTTGGACACTTGGACCTTGGACTACTGTAAGTCCTCCCACTTTGCAGCGCTTGAGTCTTGTGGCGGTAATACTTACATTAGTATATTCAATTACTATACTTAACCCTCCTGGTGTTCTCGGGTCAAATCTGACCCTTTAAAAAATGTCTATATCTGAAATATGAGTTTCTTTTTAACCAAATTACCATAAAAATTGGATTCCATTCAGCTCTTTTTGCAAATACAATTGATCACTTTCATTCCTCTGATCTTAACTATTAGTCAAAATAATTCATAATTACTGCCTTTTTAACTCAAATATTAGGTATAATTCTATATAAATTAGGGTTATTAACCATGATTTCGAAAAAGTAGTGTACAACTAGTGGTAGTAAGGTGGTGTTAGTGAAAACTAAAAAGTCTGAAAAAGGGACAACACAAGGGATTAATAACACACACAGATGTTTGAATTAACCACGAGCACCCAGTCTCATCCTGAGCTTAACTGAGATGGAAGCTGAAGAAGAATCAAGAGTGGAGAAAATGGCTAACATGATGCGTTTTCCCTTGTGAGACTGCCTCACAGGGTAAATGACAGATTGGATCACATTTGGCAAACATCTCTCAGCCCATAAAGAATAATTTAGTAATGCTATAGGCATATGTTGTGTCTATTTTCAAACACAGTGAGGGGAATGCATATGCAGATTTTCCTTCCTAGAACAGTGTATTTCAATTTGGTTTACAACATCCCTCTTTTTCTAAGAGCAAGGGCAGAAAGGTGACTGGTTATTGGCTGAAGTGTTTCTCACTGGAAAATTAGCATGCATAAAGGGCAAAAAGATAGAGCCCCATACAATCGATTTTTTGTCTGGTTGAAGTTCAATTACCGATGCTTATTTTGACGGCTTTGAAAGTTCTAATCTGTATGGCGCCTTGATAACGTTCCCTGAAATGACAGTGGAAAAGCTGTTGATGAAAGCACTCTCTGGTTGTCGCACTGAAGAACCATTGGTTTTCAAGTCCTACATGGTTGTGGATGCAAAGCTTGACATGAGATCAATAGAACGATGAGCTAGTGAGCACCAGAGATGACGGTGGAGCAGGAGAAAAAGCATTAGCACCTATCAACCTGTAAATCAGCAGAGATAAAAGAGTGTGATAAGTCGAGGTTAGTCTCGCATTGGCAGACCAATGTCCACAGCGCTGCGGAGGAGGGTCTGTAGTCCACACAACATTCCTGGAAGGGGGAAAAACATACTCTGGTTTATTGGTATTTCTATAAAGGTCCCATGGCATGAACATTTCACTTTATGAGGTTTTTTAACATTAATATGAGTTCCCCCAGCCTGCCTATGGTCCCCCAGTGGCTAGAAAACCGAGCCCTGGGTATCCTGCTCTGCCTTTGAGAAAATGAAAGCTCAGATGGTTGCGATCTGGAATCTTGCTCCTTATGAGGTCATAAGGTCTATATAAAAGAGACTTCAGATACAGTATTAGGGGACCACTAAGGTCTATATAAAAGAGACTTCAGATACAGTATTAGGGACCACTAAGGTCTATATAAAAGAGACTTCAGATACAGTATTAGGGGACCACTAAGGTCTATATAAAGAGACTTCAGATACAGTATTAGGGGACCACTAAGGTCTATATAAAGAGACTTCAGATACAGTATTAGGGGACCACTAAGGTCTATATAAAAGAGACTTCAGATACAGTATTAGGGACCACTAAGGTCTATATAAAAGAGACTTCAGATACAGTATTAGGGACCACTAAGGTCTATATAAAAGAGACTTCAGATACAGTATTAGGGGACCACTAAGGTCTATATAAAAGAGACTTCAGATACAGTATTAGGGGACCACTATGGTCTATATAAAAGAGACTTCAGATACAGTATTAGGGGACCACTAAGGTCTATATAAAAGAGACTCCAGATACAGTATTAGGGACCACTAAGGTCTATATAAAAGAGACTTCAGATACAGTATTAGGGACCACTAAGGTCTATATAAAGAGACTTCAGATACAGTATTAGGGGACCACTAAGGTCTATATAAAAGAGACTTCAGATACAGTATTAGGGGACCACTAAGGTCTATATAAAAGACTTCAGATACAGTATTAGGGACCACTAAGGTCTATATAAAAGAGACTTCAGATACAGTATTAGGGACCACTATGGTCTATATAAAGAGACTTCAGATACAGTATTAGGGGACCACTAAGGTCTATATAAAGAGACTTCAGATACAGTATTAGGGGACCACTAAGGTCTATATAAAAACATCCAAAGACCACCATGTCATGGGACCTTTAAACCAACCGCAATCGTCTTGGGCGGTGCTAAGCGTCGGACGGAGCCATGGTACCTCTGTAAAATAGCCTCGGGAAGGAACTTGTTTTGGTGAAACATGTATGTTCAAGCAGTAAACAGCAGTTAACCATAGCCCTCATTATTCCACCAGAGTTTGCAACACCAACACAAAGATAGAAGAAGGTGACGGACATGTGGCAGAACCTCCGGTGGCACCGGAGCCATCCTGGAAATGAAACTCCGTGGATATTGACTAGGGCGGTGGGTTGGGAGCAGTGCAACAAGGAGCACATTGTGGCGGCCATTGATTTGTCCCTACGCTCATGATAACAGCGTTGTGAGCCATGTCGCGGATCAGTTGACCTTGCTGTGGGAGGTTTCCGTCCCAATATCCCCTTCTCCACTTTTGACATCCAGTCCGCCCACGTTATCAGACCCTCAACTTGTGTCTTCTGCATCCTCCAGAAGAGAGCCAGGGTCAAAGGTCACATGGAATCACGATAAGAGATAGATACAGTAATCGGCATGAGGATTAGAAATGAAAGGCGATGCTTTAGGAATGGCTTTCAGACAAGATTAGTTCATTTCCAGGTTCAATCTTGTGATGACCTTGTGTTTTCATAGTTCCTCAGCATCGGGTTGCATGTGGCCCCGTGGTCCAGAGAGATTTCTAAGACAAACAAAGGTCCTTTGGTGTGATTGCATTGTGGAGGATCCCCCAGCAGCACCAGAAACTTGGCACTCTGTCTCTGCTGAAGGACAGGCAGCCTCTGCACACTCTGTAATTGCGGACACAAAACATATCAGATAGCTATTGTCATTGTCAGACACTCATTGTCTCTGTCATATCTCAGACACAAAAAATTCAGGAGGGTGGCGCGCCGTGAGCCGGCTACCTAGCAGAGGATTACAGCAAGCTCCAGCCGTATGTTACAGTAGGAGAAACAGCTTCCACAGCGGAAAACACTGGGTGTCTTATTCATTTCACATTTTTAATTATTTATTTAGCTTATTCGCTCTTTTCATACTCCTGGGAAGTGTGTGTGTGTGTGTGTGTGTGTGTGTGTGTGTGTGTGTGTGTGTGTGTGTGTGTGTGTGTGAGGTCACGCTCTGACTAGCATACCGAGGAGTGCTCTGAGAGTTGTCTGGCAGTAATCACAGCCAGGAATTCACACATTTTCTCACGCATAAGCCTCTTTACACGCTGTCTGTCACTTCTGTTTCAAAAAATGCCAGTTGTAGTAGAAAAGTGATACCTAACAGAATGAGATTGTCTTGACTTTGTCAGAGGAACCGTGGTGACATATTTGCCCTAGCCGGGTTGGATTTTATTACAATTAAAAACCTTGAAGCATTTTCATTTTTCCCCACATACTGTACAACAGACTCAAGCTGGACGTTGTTGCTGGTATACGGTGCGTGCCTGAACGGAATGCTTGATGCCAAGCCAGCCTCCATAGCATTCAACTGATACCTGGCTCTCTTCCATCAGGCCTATAGAGAGACAATCAGTGTCTGATTGATCATAGCAGCATTACAGTGCAGGAGAAAGTATCAGCCAGCAGGCCTAAGGGGGCTGTGTGCTTGCAGCAGCAACCTCTGACTCCTGACTATAGCACAGTGTTGACTGTCTAGTGGAGTTAAGTTAGCGTGTAGCATATGTGATCACTCATCACATTTACACCTCTGAAATGTATTGCAGTGCATGTGTGAGTCAGCAGTGGACGTGCATGTGGAAGTTAATATTAATATACCATACTGTGAGGTTGTTCCAGTAATGCCTACTATACACTAGAAGACTTTGGACAGACTTTGAAAAGACTGACACAATCTAACATCTAACGTTAAAGACGTCATAATCTATAAAGACTGGGATCTTGCAGAGTGACACATTGCAACAATATTCAGGATAGGATAATATCAGGCATGGTTGATTTGTTCCAAACGTCAAGACAGGAAAAACACTGTCTGGGACGGAGTTTTATGACCTTACACCAAACGATGGAGACTGCTGGAGCGTTCTGACTCTAGCAAGACTCTCAGGATTTCAGTCAGATATTGGAAATTAGTCTTCGACAGTGGACTCGCTTTAAAAAGTTGATTGGTGTAGCATCTGCGTAAGCTGTGCAGGGTGGTAGCCCCTGATGTGATGCAGCCCACAGTTCATGTTACCAAGTGCTACTGCAGGGGTCCAGTAGCATGCGGTTTGGATGTTTTTATTCAGAACCTGCCAGTAGTCTGTATTTTGTTTTGTGTTCTTGTTACTCCAGAATATTCTCTTCTTGTAGTTGGGTATAATCACCGAAGCAGTGATGTCAACCTCAAGGTTGGCTCCCCTGAGAGCATAGGCGTACATTTTGGGGGTTATGCACAGGATATATGTCAAAAAGCATGCATGTATCCTTCTTACCTGTAAATATGTTTCCACACAATTTCAGACACCCCTATAGTGGACCATACCATCTTCTACCCTCCTGTTGTCCTTGGGTCAAATTTGACCCCTTTAAAAAATGTCTATATCTGAAATATGAGTTTCTTTTTAACCAAATTACCACAAAAAATGGATTGGATTCCTTCCAACGCTCTTTGCAAATACAACTGATCACTTTCATTCCTCTATTAGTCAAAATAGTTCACAATTTCTGCTTTTTTAATTCAAATATCAGGTATTATTCTATATAAATGAGGGTTATTGACCATGAATTCCAAAAAGTAGTGTAAAACTAGTGATAGTTAGGTGGTCTTAGTGAAGAAAAAAGTCTGGAAAAAGGGAAAAAAATGTCGAATTTGTGTCCGTTTTTGACCCCGGGAGGACAACACAAGGGTTAACCTTGCAGCACCTTGTCTGTTTTCTTTCTCTTTTTCTCCGTGAAATTAGTGTGAAAGGAAATGTTGAGATCTATAAACAATAATTGTGTCTACTTGTGCAACACATTGTTGAATAAAATGTCACCAGAATGCAAGAAATGAAGGGTTTGCCATTCAAATCATCTCCGATGTCTAAAGAAGACCTTGGCTGAGAGAGAAAGAGACAAAACATGAGAGTTTTTTTATTTTTTAACAAAACAAGCCATCATCAGAGCACCATGATGAGTGTGCTGCCAGCTCAGTAGAAACCAACAAGACGAATTGGAAGGAGCCCGGCAGGTGTCGAGGCGAGGGAAAAAAAGATTTGTGCACAAATGACTAATTCTTACTCTAACTAATCCACACCTTGCTTTATTGCAAGATTTATGTTACCAGAACATAATGACAGTATATTTTGCCTACATTCAACATGTTTAAGCCTCACTGTGAATCAGTTTTGTGTGTCATGTGACATTAGGCCAGAGATTGGTGCAGCACTATAAACTGAGTGACTGCAGAAACACTACATTTTGTAAAGACACTGGAAAAGATGGGCGGCCTCTAGCCCCCCCCGTAAGAGTGTTCGCCCCATGTTGGCTGAGTCCTGCACTGGCCCCGGGTTTGAATCTGAATCCTTGCTCCGTGTCATCCCCCCCACCTCTCTCCCCTTTTCATAGCTATCCACTGTAATCCATCTACTGGAAAAGAAACTGTTTGATGTGCTTTGGTCACATCCTGGCTCATACCCAATCTAATTAATATGCTTGGTATTGATCTGGAGTAACAACTGTAGAAAAACCATTCTGTCAATGTGTGCACACAAATAATGAATTAGGAAGCCCAGATTAGTTAATAATTACCTTACATTTGGACCACTGTGGAGCACTAAAACTCTCATTCTCAATCATTAAAGATGCAAACTGAAGCTATCTAATGAAGAAACAAGATGCCGACTCAAGGAAAGGCTCAGATTCCACAAAGACCCTTTCCAATAATCCTGTGACACTGGCAGACTCACAAGGGACAGTTTCTTTCCGTTTTTTTCGATTGTTTTTGTGTGTCAGGTGGTCAAAAATAAAGAGTAAAAATCCACCTGCCACAGTCACGTTTTACCAGTCGTTTTTTTTTGCCTCATAAAGGTGAAAAACAGGAATTCTGTGTCTCTATGATCCTATCCTGTCCTATTCATGGTAGCCTAATCGTGTGGACATTGCGCCGTCATCACCTGCTGTAGTAGGGGTGGGTGCCTTGATAATCCAGAATAAAGGCATCATGTCCTATCCTGGGCTGGGACACACAAAAAGGACTTCTTGGACTCTAACTTATCATTGCACCTTCAATAATGTAGCTGTCCTCAATTTAGGTCATTCTGTATCTCATCTGTGGTTTTTCTTGCATCCAGCGTGTGTGATTGTGTGTGTTTATGTGTGTCTTTGTGTGTGCGTGCGTCGGTCGCGGGGGGGAATGGAGCAGCAGCCCGCCCACTGCAGCAGAACAACAGAACATTTTGAAGAAGAAATGTTTTGCCGCATCTGAATGGGAAGAGTTATGAGGGGAGATAGCTATTTATCTTTTCATCTTCTATCTTTTATCTTTAAATTTTGAGGAAAGAATTATAAACAATGGGCACTGAATGCAAAACTGCTGACCTGGAGAAATAATGCATTGGCTAAAGAGTGAAAAGTAAGATGCATTAAAACTACTCTTGTTGTACACTGCTGTGGTAGTATACAACAACGACAGACTGCCAGGTTGCACCATTTGCACTTTTGGCAAATCTTGTCTCCTGGTACAGTAAGTCATGGTGGTTGCTTCTTGTCCCAACTCAACTCAAACTAGCCTCTCCTCCTATTGACCTAATTCCAATGTTTAGGTTCTGGTAACTGACAAAGCTACAAAGGAGTGTTGAACCAAAGGTCCAAAACGTCCCTCACAGACATTACATCCTCCGGTCTACAGCTGAGGTCAGGATCATAGTGGTGAGGGTTAAGATTAGGGATTTAAAAATAAAGAAATGAATAGACAGGATGATCTGCTGTCCCACTCCATGAGTCCAATTTTAGCGTATAGCCTTTTAGATTGAGTGAACTCATTAACTTTGAGTGCTATGCATGTTTGCCTCCATGTGACTCCCACCATAGCGGCTAATCCTGACCGACTCGTTGTCACAGTTCAAGTTGTCGCCATTGGACGTGTTTACTTGGCTCTGCCAATCTGATTTGTGACAGCTGCTGGCTAATCTGCGCGGCTCGGGGTCAGAAATGTTCCCAATCTAAGGATGATGGCTGAGCTGAAAGCGAACTGAGAGACTTGTTAACCCTCCGTGTGCTCACTCAGCTCTCACGTCCCTCTGGAGGAGTCCATATTGAGGACTCATTTTAATTTTCCTCAGCGTAACTTTTCCTTCCCCTGCCTCCGAGGATTAGCGCTATCTGTGCAAATTAGCTTCTCCTTCCATCGCCCTCACCAGCCTCTGGGTCCTGAAGAGGTAATTCTGGGAGATGTAGTATTGAATATGTTTAAAATGAGTTCTCCCAGCCATCATGGTCAGCGGGAGGCCCCGAGTGTCAGCGCAGGGGGCTGGGAAAGCATCTCATTATAAATTTGGAGCGTTCTAATCGCGTCTTTAATTAACCCTCTGCTAATCGTCCTGGAGGGAACCTAATGGTTTAGATATTGCTGAGATATTAAAATGCAAATGGATATGAGGAAACAGCCTGTTGTGCCTCTGTCGTGGAGCATGCAGCGATGATGGTGTTGAACGTGATGTCCCATCCATCATGTTTAAGGCTGTAGAGCTCCCCCATATGCTCCAGGGGTCTGTGGTGTTGGTGTGTGTGCAGGCAGGAAATGGGCCCTGACTGTGCACAAGATAAAGTGATAGTGTAAGTTGATCTCTGGAAATAAATGAGATATCATAACTGTGAATCAGAAGGTTATGTTGTGGGTTAGGCTGCCAGTCATGCACATTGCTCATTACCCTTGTAGATTTTTAGGTGAAGTAAGACTGGAAGTGTACACCCCCGCTGGCCTTTTAGAGGGTGCAATGTCCATTTCACCCAATGTGCAACAGTTTCTCTAATTATACAGCCCTTGGAAATAAAAAAGTTAGTTGTCCACCAGTCTGTCTCAGTGACGCCAGGAGCAGCAGCCGACAGCAGCTCAGGTTTGCAGTAATCATTTTCTCATTACGTTTTTGATCATATTGGGGGTATGATGGTCAGTGGGGGGGCCAGGATGTGAAGGCGCCGCGCGTGATGGCTGGGTTCAGTACTAGTCAAACCAAGGTGAAAACTGTGAACTACATAACATTATCAGATCATTTCTCCACCAGCTATCTGTCTCCTTAGCTGTTACATGCTTCAATATTTTCTTTGTGTGCTGTTTGCTGTTGGCAGGTAGTGGACGCGAGCTTTATCAGAGCTTTTTTACTTAAACCAGCTGCCTGCTGCTGTAGGTCGCCCCTACACATTGTCTTTTGATATAGTGTTAATATAGAAATATTGATTGGTCCAACTTTAACCAACAGTAGAGAGTTGACAGGAAATGAGGAGGGAGAGATGGGGGATGACATGCAACAAGTCCCCGACCGGACATAAACGGGGACATTGCGGTTAGCATCTTAAACCCCAAGGCTATCTTGATGACCTTTTATTTTTTTTTTTAATTTTTTTTTTTTTTTAAAGGCAATGACAAAGGCTCTTTCTGTCGTGTACTCCTGCTGATCTGAAGTGTAATGAAGTTAAGACCCAACAGGCCAACCATGTTCCATTTATTCAGTAATAAAGCATGATATTTAGGCATTGCAATCTTTTATATGTAATACACTCATCATACAGGTGTTGGACAGATTGACTGATGAACACATCACTTCAAAGGGATTCTTAGACCTTCAGAGCAGGGCAGAATCCAGCCGTTCTGTTATTTTCCATCACTGCTTGTCTCTTGCACCGGGCCAAAATAATTGATGTCAGCCTTAAATGTCAAGGTAAACATTCTCTTTAATGAATGGCTGTGTGTGGGAGGAGAGAGGAGAAATAAAATTGTGCTTTCTGACCTTCGCAGCCAAATAAATACCAGATTTTCTTTTCAACCCTGTTTTCACCAGACCATAATAGAAAAGGGGTTATGTGTGTGTCTCTGTGTCTCTGTGTGTCTGTGTGTGTGTGTGTGTGTGTGTGTGTGTGTGTGTGTGTGTGTGTGTGTTTGTGTGTGTGTGGAAGTTACTTCCAAAATGTAATACATTATAGATTACTAGTTACTGTCATTTGAGAGTAATTAGTTATATTACAATATTACTGTCTCTGACTTTTAATGTGTTACACTACTTTTGCATTTTGGGTGATTTGGCAGCTAGTTTGTCACTTTAACCACTGGAACAATGAAGTCTCCTCTTCCTCCACGTAAGGACGGCTGTGGCTCAGTGGTAGAGCGGTTTCCTGCCAATCGGAAGGTTGGTGGTTTGATCCCTGCAGTCCAATGTCTGTGTCCTTGGGCAAGAAATGTGTGTGAATTATTATCAGATGGCAGCCTCGGCCACAATGTGTGAATGGTTCCTGTACTACGTTAAAGCTATATAAATACATACATTTACTCTTAATATTTTGTATAATCAAAAGGACTGTGCAAAATAACTAAAGCTATGAAAATAGATAAGTAAAACATACAATAGGCAAGTAGGAGAATACAGTCTCCTGTCGGGATACTATGTTGTCCCTACCGTCTTCTGTTGGGACACTAGGACACTATGTTGTCCCTACCGTCTCCTGTTGGGACACAGATGCTGTCCATACTGTCTCTGGTTCTGGCTCTGATCACAGGGACAGAGACGGAGCGTAATAACTTAGGAAAATAATGTCTTTGTACATACCAAAATTTTGAAGGCGCCCCACCCCTACTGAAACGGTGCGGAGAAAGAAAGACAGACAGACAGAGCACACAATGCTTCGCAGTCAGCTGATTCTCTGGGAGAGAGAGAGAGAGAGAGAGATGCGCTGGAGGGGAGGTCAAGAGAACATTTAGACTAGACATTCAGTCCAATCAGGCTCCTCAGGTCAAACGGTGTTCACCACTACATATTTTCTTTGTATTAACCTGGTACAGTAAAGGTCACTTCTACATGGCAGTGGCTACTTTACAACAACAACAACAGTTTGAGTTTGTGTGTTCCTGTCTTCCTGAAGGTGGATTTAAATTCATGCTGGAGGTTTTTAGCAGACTCTTCAGTGCATTTTCTAACCGATCGGGGATCGGCGTTACACCCGTCCTGGGGCACAGACACACCGCCAGAGGGCGTCTGGATGCAGGCACTCTCAAACCAACATGGCGTGCAGCTACTCACTAGTGTCTGTTCAGAGTGTCTCGTAGCTTGCAACCCTTGGCAACAAGTAAAAAAAGTCTGTCTTTCTTATCACTCCCTGTTTTTTTACAGAAGCAGATTACTCCAACTGTGTGTGTGTATATATATATATATATATATATATGGTAAGGATATCTAAAGACAGCGTTGGAAGCTATATGCTCAAACGAACATGCTGGGTCGTAAGTTTAGCATGTGCTCTGTACCTGTGAAGATCTCACTCTTTAGAGCGTTTTGTACACCTTTATATCCGGCCTACCTGTGGTGTCGTTATAAGCAAGGCAGCATTAGAAAAGTCATAGTGGCTTATAATGACAGCATGAAGCTGCAGCTGAGAGCTCCAAGAAGCTCCAGTACAAGCCCCATGTTCGTCAGCGTTGGGGAACCTACCTGCTCTGCTGTCTCACTCAATGTGTAGGGTATCTGAGTCAGAAAATGACTTAATCACTGTTTTGGCTAACCCTGTACGCGGTTGTGCCCGATTTTCTTCCAGACTGTGGAACCATTGGCGAACATGTCTGTATATTAGACACTGAACATTGTGGAAGGCTTTGTATTTTGTTATTTTATTGTTTTTATTTTATTGTGATATGGATCCCCTGGGTCTGAAATCAAGTTTATATATCTATTGCCTGCGCTAATACAAGTATCAGATCGGGACTCGGAATTGGCAGATGTTCAATAATTAAAAAGATCGGATCGGATCGTGGGTCAACAAAGCTGATCGGGACATCCCTAATTGCAGCTGTCTAAACACAGATGCTAAAGCCTAGTTCAGCCTCTCTCTCTCTCTCTCTCTGGGAAGTATGCAAAATCAGCAATGACCATCAACAGACAGACACCTTGAGCCCTTAGCTTATGTTAGCAATAAATGGTGGTTGATCAAATAAAGTCTGTTGTGTGAAAATATTACAGTAGACAATGATGCCATAGATGTTACAGGCCTAATGAGCCTATAAAAGTGAGTGAAGGGCAGTGAGTGCAGGGAGACTCCTGTAGGCGGCGGGTAGCTTTTACAGAGCTGGAGGCTCTCGTACTGGTGATTAAATGGTGTGCAGCAGCTGGTGCCTGTATTAAAGCATCTAATCACCCTTGAATGATGGCAGCGGCACACTCTGTCTACTCAGTCAAACCTAATTTAAATCAAAGCAACAAGCATAAACATTGATATTTGTTGGTGGCACAGCAGCAATGTGCCAAACACAATACAGAAAAATGTCAAAGTCTGAATATTTAATCAGCACTGCGACACATGCCGACATGACTGCGGAAAACTGAAAAAATGGACTGCTAATCAAGCAGCTGGTTAAATCCAGCATGATGTACAGACCCCTCCGAAACTATTGGATTCTTTTTTTCCTGTACACTGAAAACATTAGAGATTGCCATCAAAGACAAATATAGGAAACAATATCAGCATCTCAGCTTTTATTTCCAGATATTCACATCTAGATCTATAACCCTCTGGGCAACAACAAACACCTGTCAGCCACATGTCCCAATAATCTTGCTCCCATTAAATTGGGTGGGGTTATAGATCTAGATGTGAATATCTGAAAATGGCTTGGACGTGCATGGCTGCTTCTGGGACCGGCTCGTTGATCTTCATTGACACATTACGTTTGTCTGCCAATTTAAAAAGAAATGTAAGTGCTGGTAGGCACATTTTGTTACAGTCAGACACAGCCAGCATTATAAGTATCCCCTGTTTCCTGTCTTAACCCTTGTGTTGTCTTCACTTCCGGGACCCTCTCGTGTCCCTCGGGTCAAATTGACCCGTGACTTATTTGGGGTTTTAAAAACAATTCTAAAATAAAGTTTTACTTCATAATCTATTAACAAATATTGTCTTTATCTCAATTTCAAACAATTGAGATAACATATATGTTTAGGGAATGCAATCAGTCTCTACTAGAAGACAATTAAAAATGGAAGAGGGGTTCGTTTTTTGTCATAAGGTTATAATTCATGTTAAAAATCCACTATGATCATTCTTATCTTGGAAAAAACATAAATGGTCATATCCAGAATAATTTTCTGGATTGAGTCAGGAATACATGTTCATCACAGACAATAAGGTAAGGCTATTGATTTTCAGGTAGAAAAAAATTATTTGTACCATTTTTCTTCTTGTAAAAATTTGAATTGGGTCAATTTGACCCGAATACCATACAAGGGTTAAAGCTAAGCTACGCTAACCTGCTCCTGGCTGTATTATTAATTTTTCCATCCCCAGTTCGAACAAATAATGCCGTTTGGAGTCTTTTGGGGGAATATATGTTCCCTGTGTTTAATGTCCTAACAAAAATATCTGATGGATTGCCTTTGGAGAAAGATGCTGTTCTTCAAGCTACCACATTTGAAATTTTTGGTAAAATATTATAGGGTGATGTGTGTGTTAGATGAGATCAGAGATGAGAAAAACATATAGAATAGAACTGACGTATACTATCACCACTGAATCGGTACACTTATCCCACTCTGCCTTTTAAAATACATTTCTTACCACTATTAAATCAACTTCTGCACATCACACAACAGCACAATGAGCCCACAGACGAGTCAGATGGCCTTATGACATTTTTTTTCTTTTTAAATCTGCTGCAGAAAGCCAGTGAATGCTGCTTTGTTGACAGTTTCCCTCGCTGAATCTGGGTTGGCAACAAAGGATGTCTTTCATCCTCAGTGGCTGCGTTGCTATCTGCACGAGGCGGCAAGCGTCCCTTATCTAGCCCCAGGTGAAGGTTAAACTTTGTCATTCAACAGTTTATCAATACCAAAGCCATGGGATTTAAGGCTTCTTCCCTCTCAAATGGAGAGCTGTTTGACACACAGCGCTTCACATTACAACACAAAGCTGTGCACAATCCCACTCAATGTCAACGATATTTAGATTATCTTCCCGTCATTGGAATAAGAATAAGGGAAGGTGTCTTGCTTCAATTATTCATCCCAAGTGGCTCACATCACTTTGCCCAATTTTGAGGCTGTGGATCTTGTTGGTCCAGCGAACTCTTGGACTAGTTGGGCACCGTGGATTCTCAGGTGTCTTTGACTGGTTCCAGTGGAGAATAGTTATTCTTGCTGACTGTGTAGTTATTTAAGAAAATGTACATTAGTTTGATTTATGCAATCACTGTTACACTATAGTTTTAGTCCTAGTAGTATTTCAGTATCATTTCCATTGTACACTGTCAGTGTCTTAGCTCCAGCTGACTGTTATCAGTCTGTAATACAACACACAAACTTCAGTAAGTCCAATCATCTGATTAAAGAAAGTTGCTTAGTTTTTGCTCACCTGGTACGTTCATCATTCAGAAGTTAAATGAATTCACTTGTTTACTGAAGTACAAGACATTGTCAGGGTTCAGATTGAGACTAGCTAATGCATTGGATTAAGATAAAAGAGACAATAATCTGTAGGGAAAATGTAAAATACTGTTAAAAACTTGTAAAACCCTGCCGCTTGGTCAGTGTCTCTCAGCGTCAGATACCGATGCAAAATCTCCATCTGTCTGGAAAGCACCGGGCGGAGCAGCAGCTCCACCGCGGCGCTGTCAGATGACGTAGTATTAAGAGACAACGGTAGAGAGTAGAATGAAAGACTGAAAGCCATGTAAGGAGGTTGGTTAGGGGGGATGATGGATGGGACAAACAACACCGGACTTTCACCCAGGAGACCGGGGTTCCTAAGAGACGCCAAAGGCACCTGACCAAGCGTCACTTTTTGATGCAATAGGATGTTGATGCAACAAGTGCTCAGGGCGCTGGTCTAGGGGATTAGGGTTAGAGGGTTAGGGTTAGAGTTAGGGGGTTAGGGTTAAGGGGTTAGGGTTAGGGGGTTAGGGTTAAGGGGTTAGGGTTAGAGCAGTTTTGTGCATGAATAGGTCCTGAGCATGTGTGTGTATTTTAGGCCTATGTGTCTTGATTTCAAAGAAAACAGAGTGTAATTTGTATTTTCCCCACCGGGGATCAATAAAACGTATGAATTATTATTAATTAGTATTACACCTACAGTCCTTGATAATGTTAACGTTTGCTTACATTGGATGGATTCAACATTGAGCAAATGAGGAACGGGTGACTCAACGCCCCGCTTCTCCAAAAACCCCGTGACGCTGCCAGAATGCATTGCACGGCTACTCCCATAGAAATGAATGGGAAACGTGGAAATGACGCTGACAATGGACACGTACCATCATTCAGATAATTCTCATAAAAAATACAAACTCTGGCCTCCGTGATAATAACCCACTGTCACATTAGGCCGTGTTATGGTCTGCAGGAATGTTAGAGAAAGGCTGACTGCCAGACAGAGCTGACCTCACCACCATGCTTCATAATCCCATTTCCTGTTCTGATAAACGTTGGAGAAACCTTCACTCTTAACTCTTAAACTCTTAAAAGCTGCTTGATATGGACAGTGAAGTGACATATCTACCTTTTTATATCATGATTCTAGAAACTTTAAAGTCAATATTAAAAGTCTTTCTGGGCGGTTGGAGGGTGGGTCAGGAGTAATGTCATTTCTGATGTATTTGCTTATGGACCATAAATACATCAGAGGTGGGATCCTTCCAAATGAGGAGACCTCAGGCAGCAACACTGTGTAGACCAGAGGATCATGGGACTACACTTTCTTGGTCTTAGCGAGAACTCGAGCAGCCGTGTTCTCAATCAGCTGCAGAGGTCTGACTGATATTTTTTTTAAGGGGTTTATAGTCATGAACACACTGTCTTGGGGAGAAAAATACATAAAAGAATTGTAAATCTGTCTAGAACTGTACCCATCTCAGTCTGTGAAGGCTCATTGCACCAACCTGTAGGAGACTCATTGCCATCTGCTGGCCAAGCTGAGCCTTCATTGTGTGGCATCATTTCCACCACTGACAAAGAAAGCAACCCACACCAAGCGTTTACATGTGTCTCTTCCAGCTGTTACCTCAGCACAGAGACTGATTTCCACAATCAAGGCTACGTGAGACATTTCTCTCAACACAGAGTGTGAGTCTGTTAGCTTCAGTGCCCCAGCAGCTGAGTATTCCTCTCTCTACACGAGTCATAAAAACTGCAAGGCTACATGTAGTTAAGAGTCAAGCTAAGGTCAGTCCAGCTTTGGAAGTCACAGCTCTATGGCACGGCACACTTTGGGGACTTTGGCACTTTGTGCCGGTTCGCTATAGTAAAATGTAAGCGCTAATCTGAGGGGCCTGGAGCAGTGTGCTTAGTGATGAATAGGGATTATAGCGCTTCTTTAAATGCTGCAGTAGCTCTGTCTGTTTGATTCCGATGCTCGGTGGCGGCACAAAGCTGCGGTTTATCCCTTGCGGTGGGAGAACAGCACACCGATGAGCTGTTTGACCACCACTATGACCAAGTAATTGTCTGAAGGCACGTTCCTGCAGGCCGGCCTATTGTTTTAGGAATTAGCCCTAAATGAATTGCAACAAAATGTTTTCCAATACGCAGTTCTATTTGGGGTGTGTGTCTGTGTCTGTGTCTGTGTCTGTGTCTGTGTGTGTGTGTGTGTGTGTGTGTGTGTGTGTGTGTGTGTGTGATTTGGTCTGCTCCTCTATTGATCTGCCAGGCCCAGAGGTGGCGTGCAATGTGGAGCGCACTGCAGAATAACAATGACACAGTGATGGAGGGGCAACATGGAGACTCTTTCTTCTGGAGAGAAGCCCGAGGCATCGGAGGGATCCTAAATCATGATAGACACAGATGTGCTATCTGAGTTCAAGGGGAATTCAGGCCAAGCAAGGGTGTGAATATTATTATTTGTCCACATGCACAACAGGGCTGCACATGATCAACGCAATATCAACTGGCACAATATACTAGAGATGGTCCAATTTTTTTCTTCCTGATACCTGAACTTGCGCATTGGCTGATACTGAGTACCAATACGGGAGTGTCATATATTGTATTATGTACTAACAGCTGTATACTACTATCCCTGTATAGATGTGATATGATTTATATATTTGTTGTTCGGACTGGCTCAAGTTAACATGAACGCCACAGAACTTAGTTTTATTATCCAGTTTGACAGTCAGTCATAACGGAAAAAGAACGTAAATAAAGTAATTTAAATATCATATTCAGTTCTAAATTACGTGGTATTGGTTCGGTGCATACACTCAGTAGTACACACAGTACTGAGTGTTACTGATACCAGCATTGTAGGCAGTATCAGATGCTTTTACATCTCTTCAATAAACACATTGTGAAAGACACTCAGAGATATTTTAGTGTTAGTTGAAATAAAATTATTTGATGATTTCCTTTCATTCATATTAAATTCAAAAAGGAATTTCTTAGTATTTTAGCAGAATACTGAAAGCAGCAGTAATGCAAAACTGAGTACACTTTAATATCTGTGCATTTGTTGCAAGTAATATCCTTATGGCGACATTCCTCACATATTGCATATTTTCCTCATATCGTGCAGCCCTAATGCACAGACACACAAGCGCACATAAACACACACAGACTGTGAAAGCCGTGTAAACAGCTGGAGCGCTGAGCACAGCAGCTGGGGGCTTCATCCTCTCTAGGTCGTTCTCTTCTCCGTCATGGCCAGCATTAAGTGGATATGGTGCTTCTGCGGCATTATTCGCTTTTGTCCTTGTCAGTCGATTGGTACTTTCCTCCGAGAGGTATGTGGCGGTTAGATGTGTTTGGGCTTTTTTTTTTTATTGACAAGGAGGAGTGTAGGTCAGCAGCAGGCAGGAACTCACTCCTTCATCCAGAATTCTCTGTAGCTTCTGTGACACTTTGTGTCAGTGAGCCTGCTCCCCCGTGCAGGGTTTACCGCCAATTATTCCATGCTTGCAGCGTGAGCTAGGATGTGTAACACACAGGGCTCATTTTAATCGCCACCTGAGGCGGACCCGGCCTCTTTGATCTCACTCTGGACTCGACTAATGTTGGCGTGAACATCCAGTTGCTGTTCATGTGTCACATTCCTATTACATGTGTTTACCCACTGTATATTCCATGTGTCTGTATCAAAAACGGTTCATATTTTTGTTCGATTGGTCCATTTCAGCTGAATGTCCATCATTTTCAGACGGATGTCCGTCCCCGTCCTCTGTCTCTGTGTTGGCGTTCTAACTTCCGGTGGATTTCTGAGGACTATGGTTACCTGGTCCTCAGATCTCTGCAGGGTAAATCCAGACAGCTAGCTAGACTATCTGTCCAATCTGAGGACTATGGTTACCTGGTCCTCAGATCTCTGCAGGGTAAATCCAGACAGCTAGCTAGACTATCTGTCCAATCAGAGGACTATGGTTACCTGGTCCTCAGATCTCTGCAGGGTAAATCCAGACAGCTAGCTAGACTATCTGTCCAATCTGAGGACTATGGTTACCTGGTCCTCAGATCTCTGCAAGGTAAATCCAGACAGCTAGCTAGACTATCTGTCCAATCTGAGGACTATGGTTACCTGGTCCTCAGATCTCTGCAAGGTAAATCCAGACAGCTAGCTAGACTATCTGTCCAATCAGAGTTTTCTGTTACACAACTAAAACTACTGTTGAACATACACAAACAAGTTCCTTAGCGCCGCCCAAGACGATTATGATTGGTTTAAAGAAATGCCAATAAACCAGGACATGATTTTCTCCCATCTGGTAGTACATTCTCCAGAGGAAGTACTGGACATGCGAGACTAGGTCAGAGCAGACACAAGAACACGAGTGTTCAGCTCAGAAGAGAGCATGTGACTGTTCAATCAGAGCTGTGTCTCCACGTCTGAGCTCTGTGTTACCAACCACCAAGGACCAAGTTCCCCTGAAATGAGTCTTTGATGCATCGTTATGAGTCTCCTGCCATGCTGGCCACTGTTTAATGAGGCAACATCTCAGTGGTTGCTTTATGTGCGGTCTGTGGCCTTTGGCTGTGTACACACTTTCTGACTGGCCAGTTGAATCAACAACACTTTTGGTGTTAATCATGTGGACTTTCACTTCACAGACACATCGCTGAAAGAAGTATTCAGATTCCGAAGTACTAATACCACACTGGAAAAAAATACTTTGTTACAAGCAAAAGTCCTGTATTTAAAAAGCCTAATATTGTAGAAAGAGTAAAGGATCCAACCAGCTGTGTGTTTAATGGTCTCATCATCTCCGCTGGACTTGTAGGCCGTTATATTTGTGGCTAGTTAGAAAAGACTAAAGTACAAGTACCAAGTAACATTTGTACTTAAGTACAGTACTTGAGTAAATGTACTTAGTTACAATCCACCACGGCATATGTATATAGAAGGCCTATCTGATTCTATACACATGTTGAAGGGGCCTTTATTCCTGCACAAATGAGCAAAAAAGAGTGTATTTTAGACTCAGTTTGGATCTGTATGTACAGTAACACCCGTCCCCCCGTCCCCCTAGTTACCCATTCACAGTATATGTTAAAATAATATGTATGTACACAGCATATGAGAGTGTGCAACACTGAATAATGAATGTCCTAAAGGCTTTTCCCCCCACTATTCTGCACCTTGCTGGCATTTTGTGTGTTGGTGTGTGTGTGTGTGTGTGGGGGGGGGGTAATCTCCTGCAGTTTTTTACAGTTTCAACAGATTGCTGTCTGCTGCGGCTTGGAAATCGACTCCGGTTTCGATCCTATCTCTAGTCTTATTGTGAATTTCACACCTTTCTGGCTCACTACAGCACAATAGACATGGTGTGGTTCCTGTGGCAACAGGCCTGTCAGTCAAGGTCATCCATGACCCAGAGAAAGACGGAGCAGTGAGTGAGACTGCGAACAAAGGAAAAGTCTCCTCCAGCTGATGATTAGTATTTTGTAGCGTGAAAAGAGCGTGATATGATTTCTGTGTGGACTGATGAATTGAGGAAACAGTTTATGGACTCAAAACACACTACTCCCGTACCACGTTATACCAAGTTATTTTTGAAGTGGTCGTTCCGTTCTCTATCGTTGGTGTGGTGCTTTTAAAGTATTACTTTACGAGTGTCACAATTTTAATTTTGACTATTTAAATCAAAAGCATTATTGGATATTTCCTCAGTTTTTTTCTCTCGCTCCACCCGCCTACCTGCGCACATCCGAAGAAAACACAATAGAGACATCATAGCTTACTGGTTACTGGCATCGTAGCTACGTTCTTAACCGTTATTCCCTCTTTTTTGCGTAAGTTAAGTGACTTATTAAATCAATCAGGTGGTCTTTGGAGGCCTCCCTGTCTGAAGCCGTTGACCTCCAGTCAGCCAGGACAGAGGGTCTGACTGGCTCTCCTCAGATCTACAGAGCTCTAAATAAAATAGAATTGAACTGACTTAATACAATATTTTAAAATGATGCTGAAAACACGTCTGTTTTTCTAAGCTTTAGGTTTTGGACATTTTTTTTGCCACTGTCTTTCCTGCCAAAATGGCGGCATATAAACAGTCAAGTCACATGACCCCTGGACCTTTTCACACTTGTACTGTGAAAAGAGATTCAGTTGGATCCAGGTGACGCGTGGATATATGGTTTTTAAATATCCGATGTACGGTTTGGGAGTTATAGGGCCGAATGCGTTTCTTCTGCTATAGCGCCACCTAGTGGTGGACGTGGGTCAATTTTTGCGTCTGAGGTCTTTGTGGAGTTTTGGACCAGTCCTGAAAATGGCGTGTCGCCACCATGTACGGTTTAGGCTGGAGTGTGAGTTTTACGCAGAGAAGAATAATGGAAAATATGATGATGATGATAATGATGATGATGATGATTCATCCTTAGAAAAACAACAGGCAGGGTTCCTACGCCTTGCTGTGTGAACCGCATAGCTTTGCTACCGCGGTTCCAAGCCCCCTCAAGCTTTGACCGCTAATAAAATGTACAATAACACAAAATATACATTTTATCAAAACTCAAGTATGCCTTTTAGAAAAGCTTTCAAAGCTTTTATATTTTTCTCATCTTGCCAACCCTTATTTGCCATTGACCACTATACTATATTGTAGGGCTGGGCAATATATTGATATTTTATGGATTTTGTGATATGAGACTAGATGTCGTGTTAGATTTTTGATACCGTAAATAATTATATGGTAAGTGTTGTCTTTTCCTGGTTTTAGAGGCTGCATTACAGTAATGATGTCATTGTATGGACTTACCAGACTGTTGTAGCTTTTAAATCACAGTATTAGTCTTTAAATAAACATAAAAAGTGAGAGTATAATGACAAATCGTTATACTATCACTTTTTATGTTTATCTAAAATCTAATTGTGAAAGTATTTTGTGAAGCCTCAACTGTCAACCCTGCAATACCGTCGCAATATTGACATCAAAGTATTTTCTCATAAATATTGTGATATCAGATTTCCTCCATATCACCCAGACATACTATATTGTTTTTTTAGTAAAATACTGCATATTATACCTTCAAGATGTGAGCTAAAATACATAAAGTGCAATATAAAATGAAAAGTTTCAAACAAAGAATTAAATAAATAAATAAATATAATATATTATTCAGACCGAGATTTAAAACATCAATCAGAAACCAGTCAATGTGTACATGAATCTATTAGTTTTAAAAGGTGCTCTCCTGCCAGATTTAGGAACAAAACCCATTTTTACTGAGTGAGGTCATAGATGATGAGGAGGGTTTAGTGCCTTCTTATCATAGAATCTTATAACACTACTCAGTGCTTTGGGCTGCTCAGGCACCCAGGTTTCAAATTCCATGTGAGGTGCTGCAGCAGCCCAGTGAGGCAGTAAAAAACAAGCTCATCTTCACGTAGCTCAGCTCAGCTCACATTCACACACAGTCGTGCCGAAGCTGCATCACTGTAGCCTCAGCTGCTAGCTGCTAGCTGCTAGCTGCTGCTGCAGACTCTGTTTTGCTTCCTTACACTTATCCGGGCTCTACCATCTCAGCTGAGCGGGGGTCCTCTAGGGTTTCAGGATGTCCTTGCAGACTTTCTTCCCTCTCATGTACTGCATCAGACCCATTCTCAACCCCTCGCAACCTCCCCTCTTTGTCCCTCTTGAGACACCAGCTCACAGTCTCTCAGGGCTGTTGGCCAGAAACAACGCCGCTTCCTAATAGCCCCTGCCGCCTCAGGTTTCACTCCCCCCTCTGATTATAGTACAATCTCATCATTTCCAGCTTGCAAAGGGAGCAGAAGAGAGGGAAGAGCGAGAGAGAGAGAGGGAGGGAGGGAGATGTTTTGAGCTGGTTTGCAGGGAGAGAGGTTGGCCTGAATGCGTTCTGTCTGCTCTTCCGAGGCACCCAGGTGAGCTATTTCCTCCTGGAAGGTAAGAGGAAGGCTGAGATTAGTGCTTATCCCCCCCACCCCCCTTCCCTTTGCTTTGGATACATAGCTTCTGTTAGCGTGTGTGTTTGAGTGTGTTTTTGAGCGTGAAGATTCTTCCCCAGACATACCACACACATTGTACCAGGCGATGTGCAGATGCGCAGGCATGTCAGTATATGTGCATTAATAGGACAGATGTCAGTTGTAGATATGCATGCATGATGTGTGTATGTGTGTTGTATTTGTTTGCAAGGGTGGGGGTGCGGGGTCAGGGTGATGATTAGCTCTCATGTAGCAAGACAGCTGGAAAGTCGATGGCCCACCTGAGTCTCAGTGTGAGGATGTGACGAGAGACTCTGGGATAGGAAGGAAGTAGTGGGGAAAAAAGACACACACACACACACACCCTTCCACCACCAACCCCCATCACTGCCACACATCCCTTCTTCGCTGATAGGTAGTATTTCCGTTTGTGGTGGTGGAAACGGGAGCTGATGTTTACTGGTCTAATGGATGGGATGCTCTGCTGCAGCATTTCCCTGCTCGCTCTACAATATGTCGTCCTACTTTGGGCAAATTTGCAACACACTCGTCTTTTCCGAGCCCAGGGAGATGGAATGGGGGCACTGTGGGGAGGATGAGGAAGAGAGACGGGGACAGGCCGTTTACCATCCGTGGCAGCTTCTCGTGGACACTTAGAAGAGCTTTCTGCAGGGCCATATGCAGCTCCTTGGGAAGGCAGCAGGCCAGGCTCTTAGGCAAGAGAGACTGAGACGGAGGGCTGAAACAGGAGGAGTGGAGTGGCAGGGTGTCGTGTTTGAGACAGAATAAGTGTTGTCAGGATACAGGGCCAACTCTACAGTTGTGTCCTCTTAACTGAGAAGCAAATCCAAAATTTGCCTCAGTAAATGCAAGGGATAAGTAGAAGCAAAGCTTTAGACATCTTCTTTTATATAGTTTTTATTATATCAAATCTGTAGCCTTGCAACACCTGCCCACAATGTCCACTTCTTTCATCATGGCCCTGGCAAGATGTGTGTGTGTGTGGGGGACAAATGCAATTTCAAATACCTAAGCTTTCTAATAGATTAGTGACAGTTTCTGTATCCTCCACAAATTAGGTTGTACAAATTGCCGTCCGGCCGTACTTGTTTTGGTTGGCAGCCCAAAACCCTGCCACCATGTTCTCCTCCTGGCTGCCTCCCACTGTCTCCCTGATCTCTCTCCAAGAACTAAACATGTTTTTGCTTGATGCAATGACTCACACTAGTGTTGTGTGGATAGGATAGTTCCTTGAAAAAGAAGATCAAACCCTGCCTCCGTACTCCTGGCCTATTACTCTTTAAAGTTGGCGTGAATGCTGGATTGTCTGATTTGGAATATTACATTGGGCCATTTGAAATGGGGGGGGTTCCCAAGTGCCGTTTGACAATCTGCTACACAATTTCTTTGAAGCATACCATTGAAACCAATGGTTTTCCAAACTTTTTGACTTGTGACTAGGGCTGGGCGATATGGAGAAAATGAAATATCACGATATTTTTAACCAAATACCTCAATATCGATATAGCAACAAATAATAGAACAGTTACAACAGTCTGGTAAGTTCAGAAAATGACAACTTTACTGTAATGCAGCCTTTGAAACCAGGAAAAGACAACACTTATGCCATATTACGATCTAAGACTATATCTAGTCTCACATTTTGATATTGATATAATATCGATATATTGCCCAGCTTTACTTGTGACTGCAGGGAATTTTCCAGGAACCCAGAAACCATTCCAAGAACCAGAAGTTTACATCCTCTACTCTGGAGGTAGTACTTTCTGATAGTCCGGAACCGATTGGGTGGACTTTGCATTAGTAAAATTTGCTCTTCAGACTAAGAAAACCCTGTGGCTCCTACAACTCGACTACAGTTTTAGTGACAGAGTAGGCAGCACTGTGGGTCACTGGTGACAATTTTAGGACATGGAACAGACTTTTTTTTCCAACTGGTTATTGACATTAGAAACAAAGTTAGGCAGTCTGTAAGGACCTATTATCAGGTTACATTGCAATGAGCTGTGAGCAGTTTATCCAAAGCGGTTGGGAACCACTGACCTAAGCACCACTACTTATAGTCTACTGACTGGTCTGGTTTCAAACTATAATTCTCAGTCAATACCATAACAGATGTTTTCCAGACTAAAATCACATTGTGGAAACTCAGCGGCAGAAATAGGCTGGCTTTGTGGGGCTGTATTGAAGCAGCAAATAGTTAAAAGCAAAGGTTATCTTCCTCTGTATTCATACCAGCTCTTTGTTATGATCTTGTCCTTGATGTAGAGTTAGTACAATGCATGTTTTGCTTGTCTCCTGTAGAGGTTACTACTAACCGGAATACTTCATCACATCAATCTAGATGTTCAGTGCTGGCTCCTGGAAGGAGAGGTCAGGTATCTAACAAAATATGCTTCAATTCAGATGCATTTCCCCAGAGATGGAGTCAAGGGCACACAGTGTGATTCATTTCAAGTGGCTACAAAATGAAGATGTTTGCTTAAGTGGCACTTGTGACAGTGAGTCAGCAGTGACTGCCCAACTAACCCAGTGATCCACATCCATTTAATGCCATTTTGTTAGACTGATTTCATGTGGACACTCTTCTGTAACCTCATCAGACACTAAGAACTACACAGTACTGCATCCTAATGGCTGTCTATGGATAGAACTCTTGGTTGGTCTACCATTTTGGCCTAGATTGGAATATCTCAAATAAATGTAAATGTAAATGTGCTGTATTTATATAGCGCTTTTCTAGTCTTAACGACTACTTAAAGCGCTTTTACATCATACAGGATACATTCACCATTCACACACATTCATACACTGTGGCCGAGGCTGCCGTACAAGGTGCCACCTGCCATCAGATAAACACTCATACACATTCACACTCCGATGGCGCAGCATCGGGGGCAACTCGGGGTTCAGTGTCTTGCCCAAGGACACTTCGACATGGGACTGCAGGGCCAGGGATTGAACCACCAATTGGCAGGCAACCGCTCTACCACTGAGTCACAGCCGCCCATAACATAATAGGTTGCCATAATATTTGGTACAGCCATTAATGCTCCCCTCAGATCCCAATGTGATTTATGACCAAATACTTGTAAAACTAATGGTATTCCAATCTGCCTCACCTTGTACGTATTTAAATATTTTAATGTGTTTAATGCTAATGTTTCCATGCTAATACCCTAAACTAAGATGGTGAACCGGGTAAGCATTTGTGATTGTGTGCATGTTAGCATGTTGAGGTCAGCATTCGGCCCACTGTGGACTCCTTCTTGTTTTGTTGAAAATGTTTTGAGCTTTAGCATTGCATGACCTTAAATCAATCTCGATTTAAGGTCATGTATTTAAAAGGAAACGCATCCTTTTTGCATACTATGATCAGTTTACCATGGGGAGTACTGCAGGAGGTGTGTCTAGTCCGAGGAAAAATGGCTGATGATGTCATCAGGGTTATCTCTATTTGGGCTATGAAAATGCTCAATGGAAGGCTCGTGTTTCAAACGGATGGTGGTGTGGAGCAAGCACTTACTAGGCGTTACAAATAAGATGCTTTCATTTTGCATTATTGGCAGTATGACCTGGTATAATCCAATAAATTGGAATCTTGGCCACTGTTGCTTTGATTTTGACCATTGTTTTTATAATCTGTCTCCTGTCAGTATGAAACCTTATTCAGTTGCAATACTAAATAACACCTAGTCATATATAAGTCTATAGATTTGTATAATTATGAAATGCATAGTGTGTTGCAGACAATCTGTAAATGAACTAGCTAACATCAATAATTGACTACCAAAAATGAATGGTATGGCCCATGGGAAATGAAATACTATTTAAGTCCATGTTTCCTATCTCGACCCCCAGAACAATACATGTGGTGCACTGCAAAAGAGAAGCAGTGATGCTGGAATTGCAAGAATTTTTAAAGTAACTTAAAATAAATTTGGAAGCCAGACTAGTTTATACTAGCTGTATAGGTACCGCCTACTTGCTAGAGCGTTTCCCAAAGCTGTTGGAAAGCGCTGTCAGAAGCGGTTCCTTTAGCCCAATGGTTACTGCTTGAAGCAAACTCTGTGCAGAAGAGCAGAATCGGTGCATGTTCACTTGGGCTGCAACCGCTTCCTACCCCTACCACCGTGATCAAACCGCTTCCCATATGCCGACTTCCCCTCATTGAAATGACTGGAGGCGGCATATTACCGTGCGGTGATGTGAAAGCCCCTTTTAAGTGATGACAAGTTGCTTTTCCAGCTTAATGATGCATCCAAACGCTGTAATAAATCTCAGAGCAGCCCTTGTCTTTAGGGAGACAGAATGAGAAATTTGCCACCAGCATTGTAAGAAAGTGAAGAGTTTCTCCTTTTTAATGAAGCATTGTCATTACAATTCTGTGTTTTAACGGTATCGTATGACTTTGTTTTTGAAGATGAGTGAGAGTAGAGGCTGTCGGGGCTGGTAAAAAAGAAAAAGAAGTTGGTGGGGTGGAGACCAGGTCACAGCCATTCTCCTGAGTGACTGTTCGCTCTCATGAAGCCAGAAGGGCCGGGAAGCCAGCCAATTTCGTCATTTATATGTCGATGCTTTCTATTCTCCAGAATCCCAAAGTCCGGCTGTACTAATCAATGGGAGGTAAACGGCCTGGCTGAGTCACTAATTGGCCAGAACTTTTTCCTCCAAGTACTCTGCTGGATCTCAGAAACCTCCTTCAGTCTGGGAGGGGTGGCTGCTGGCCGGCAATGGTCAATAAGGTGGAACTGTGAAGCTTATTTGGAGTTAGAACCACTGATACACATGGGAACAAATGTAAGCAGCAACACTGTGATAAATGAATAAAATGGGGAATAAACCATGCGGGGTCATGGTCCAGTTATGTTAGAGTTCAAATGAACTTAATTTACCAATAAGATCCATCAAATAAATCAGATTTACCTTCGCCTTCTGGAGAGAAATCTGAGGGGAATAACTTACTTCATCAACTTAACTTAATTAAAAACACATTCTGATATAGCCAAAGTAGTTTCTGATATATCCAAAGTAGTTTAAAAGAGAAAGAGAAGCTATCAGCATCAGTTGGCTTATTCCACCATCCTCCATATCAGATAAGAATTCTAAAATATGAATTAAGGTTAGTCTTCAAAATGATGAAGCAGCACAGCAGCAAAGTAACCAAAATATACATATTATTTTTTGCTGAGCACTTAATGAGAGTGACTTGCAATGAGGAGTCACATTGGCTTTGAAAGGAGGCCAACGGAACTGAAGGATATCTGAAATTAGGTTGGTGTGCGCCAAAAATGAAATGAGTGTATTCCATCACAAAATAACCTCTAATATATTAAAACTTACAGATTAGTACATCCTATTCATGTGTATCTGTGCAGAGATTCATCACAATCCAAGCCCGAAGTCCAAGGTATGGGAACGAGTACATACAAAGTGTCTGAAGACAAAAGTTTGGTATAGCTGTTCACAATGGCCGTTGAACATTGTTCCAATGGAACAGAGATCTCTTTGGGTTCAACCCTTCCTTCAGCAAAATTCTGTGATAATTCAATCACAATATAGAAATACACACCTAATTTGCAGGAGCGTGGCTTTAAATAAATGTGATTAGAAAGAGAATATTATTTGCGGTAATGCATTGCCTCATACTAGAGTCCAGTTATTATTTAGTACCAATTTGTGTCTCCTGTGATAAACCTTTTTTAGATATAAAAATGTTGGTTGGGGACTTCATTTTTCTTTTTTTTTCTACATTCAACCAGACAAGTTAAAAGAACAGGAAAAGAGTAATGTGAACAGAAGAGTAATATGGCGGGGGGGGTTAAAGTAGAAGTCAAGACCACCAATACCGAGACCAAGACCAGAGTGTATCAAGACCGAGACTTTGAAGGGTTGAAACCGAGTCAAGACCGAGACCAGACCTGTGCGAGTCCAGCACTGCATGCCACGGTAAAATGTGGAAAATGCTAACCGTAGGCAAATTGATCTGAAAGATCCACATTCCCATAAAAACACCCACAGACAACAAGTTAAGATTCTTCTTCATTCACCTCTTTTATATCCATAAGTGTATCATGAGAAATGCCTTGATAAAATAATCAAAAAGCACTCATGTCAGTCTTGAAATAAAATCCAGAGTCCTCTTTATCTGAGACTGAGACAAGACAAAAATGCGGCTGATTCCGAGACGAGACCGAGACCTCCAGAAAGTGTTTTTTGAGACCAAGATTGATCTTGAGTACTACAAGACTGCCAAGAAAGTATACTTTATTAATCCCGCAGTTGGGGGTTTGGTGCTTTGCTCAATGAGGTGAACTGGCACCTCTCCAGCTACCAGTCCACACACTGTACTTGGTCCGTGCAGGGACTTGAACCAGCGACCGTCCAGTTACCAAGTCAAGTCACCACAGACTGAACACCTGTCGCCCCAAAATTCAGTGAAAGAGCTCTGATAAACTGTTAGGTCAGCTAAGCTAACTGGTAGTAGCACAGCTACTAAAGGCTAACCTAGCAGCTAACATGAATTAGTGTCTCCTCTCTATTCCATGTTGTATTTAACTTGAGAATGAGACTAAGCTGGTCCGGACGACGGTATATATCTTTTGTAGCCATTCCTTTAGAGAGGAGCTGTGCCGTGTGGTTCAGATGATGGAAGATGATGATTTATACTGTTTATTGATCCCCGGTGGGGAAATTACAATTTCTTGTTAGTAATCACTACACACAGGCCTGAAATACACACACTATGCTCAGGACAAATGGTACAATGGTACAAATGGCGAGACGTCAGAGTGAGTGGGCTGCCAGCTGGACCAGCACCCTGAGCGATACAGTGCCTTGCTCAAGAGCACCTGGTAGTGGCCAGGAGGGGAAGTGGCATCTCTCCAGCTACCAATTCACATTTCAGTACTTTGGTCTGTACTGGGACTTGAACCTGCGACCGTCAGGTTTCCAACCCAACTCTACACTGACTGAGCTACTGTACTAGTCTCACCTTTTCAATTACTGGTCAAATTGTTCTACCAATTTTGTTAACTGGGGTTGTATTTACATATAGTATTCATTTTTGCTAATCAAGTTACCAGAAATAACAGGAAAGTGCATAGATTTCTGTCAAATAAGGAACCACAGAATCTTTTGCTTTCACTGTACCAATCGTGCTTACTGCGTAGTCACCCCCCAAAAGGTTCAATCTGAGCCATAAAAAACCATGCACAGCGCTCCACTACATGAGCCATATCAACAGTATGAGACATGAGGCTGCTACTGAAATAACAGCACACTGACATGTCAGCTTACCCCTCAATCACATCTTCTGTTCAACTGTCATTATTGTCATTCCTTTCAACCATCTATAGTTCAAATCTCTGCAGGCAGGTAGTGACCAAGGCTTCACACAAAAGCTGTTGTGTTAGAGTACGCACCTGCCACACACACACACACACAAAACACAAACACCTACGTCTACATCTGCCATTCAAAAACACTGAAACAAAGGCTTGTGCGCTCCAGTAAGTGTGAATGGGAGGAGGATGAGGTGTTTTTTCCAGTCTCTCCTCTGGTGTATTGTCTCATTAGCCTCTGGAGCCCAGAATGATGAGCCCAGGCAAGCAGATAGCCCTGCTTTGTCTCAGGGTAATGGAAATGTGTTTCACACAGTGGGTAAGCCTTGACTGGGCCCTGTTAATATGGCTAATAGCAGGGGAGTTAGCAGAGCACGTAAGTAGGTTTCATGGCTTGTCATCCTTCAAGCCAATGTCATCAGTATCTACTTCTCTGGAGATGGTTGCATTAGCCTGGGCCTGCCCACTGTGTTACTGTCTACCTTTTCTATTACTTCATGACAACTCTAAGATAAGATACATCTTAAGAGATCCCTGTGGTGCAGTGGGGTCACTGCAGCAGTACAGAATAATTTTAAGATGGGAAAACATTTCCGTTTATCATCTTTAGTTGATGTGTGTGCATGCGTGTGTTGGCGATGGTGGCAGAGGGGAATAGTAGTGATTAAAGAGGCTGTCCTTCAACCAGAATCGATATGGTGTAATTGCATCCGTGGCAGGGTTTTCTGGTCTTGGTCGGGTGTTTCCAACCTGGCAACAGAGGAAAGCCAGATGTAACAAGAAATCCATGCTGGCATAAACCAATGAGCAAAGTCTGCCTTCCTGTTACCCTTATTTGTCTTATTTGTCTGTTAACACATATACTAATATTAATTTGCTTAGAGCTTACGGAAACAGAGAAGTACGAGTAATATGTCCATGGGTGTCATGATTCTCCAAATCTATGATTTGATTTTACTTTAAATTTAAGATCACTATTTTGATTCAATTTTCTTTTTATGTAGACCTTAGTGGTCCCCTAATACAGTATCTGAAGTCTCTTTTATATAGACCTTAGTGGTCCCCTAATACTGTATCTGAAGTCTCTTTTATATAGACCTTAGTGGTCCCTAATACTGTATCTGAAGTCTCTTTTATATAGACCTTAGTGGTCCCCCAATACTGTATCTGAAGTCTCTTTTATATAGACCTTAGTGGTCCCCTAATACTGTATTTGAAGTCTCTTTTATATAGACCTTAGTGGTCCCTAATACTGTATCTGAAGTCTCTTTATATAGACCTTAGTGGTCCCCTAATACTGTATCTGAAGTCTCTTTTATATAGACCTTAGTGGTCCCCTAATACTGTATCTGAAGTCTCTTTTATATAGACCTTAGTGGTCCCTAATACTGTATCTGAAGTCTCTTTTATATAGACCTTAGTGGTCCCCCAATACTGTATCTGAAGTCTCTTTTATATAGACCTTAGTGGTCCCTAATACTGTATCTGAAGTCTGTTTATATAGACCTTAGTGGTCCCTAATACTGTATCTGAAGTCTCTTTTATATAGACCTTAGTGGTCCCCCAATACTGTATCTAAAGTCTCTTTTATATAGACCTTAGTGGTCCCCCAATACTGTATCTGAAGTCTCTTTTATATAGACCTTAGTGGTCCCCTAATACTGTATCTGAAGTCTGTTTATATAGACCTTAGTGGTCCCTAATACTGTATCTGAAGTCTCTTTATATAGACCTTAGTGGTCCCCTAATACTGTATCTGAAGTCTCTTTTTATATAGACCTTAGTGGTCCCCTAATACTGTATCTGAAGTCTCTTTTATATAGACCTTAGTGGTCCCCTAATACTGTATCTGAAGTCTCTTTTTATATAGACCTTAGTGGTCCCCTAATACTGTATCTGAAGTCTCTTTATATAGACCTTAGTGGTCCCCTAATACTGTATCTGAAGTCTCTTTTTATATAGACCTTAGTGGTCCCCTAATACTGTATCTGAAGTCTCTTTTATATAGACCTTAGTGGTCCCTAATACTGTATCTGAAGTCTCTTTTATATAGACCTTAGTGGTCCCTAATTCTGTATCTGAAGTCTCTTTTATATAGACCTTAGTGGTCCCTAATACTGTATCTAAAGTCTCTTTTATATAGACCTTAGTGGTCCCTAATACTGTAAATTAAGTCTCTTTTAGCATTGCTAGAATTGGGCCATCGTCTGATTCTTGGTCCATTCAGATTGATCCAGGGGTCCGAGTATCAGGGTAGTTTTATCTGTGATAATTCAACCGATTACCATTTGTATTTGTGAATCTTTACACCCCCACTATCATCAGTTTCATTTACATTAACAGTTAAGCAGTACATACTATAGAGGAACCCAACAACAGACCAAGCACAGCATCTGTCAGTATCCATGGTGACAGATGAAGACTGCTGCTCTCCATAGCCGTTAGTTTAAGATGATACGGGCCGGTTTGGGGAGATAATCTGCCCCCGTCTAAAGGAAGTAACGTAGTAATTGCTGGCAGTGATCGTTTTCCAGTAATAAATATATAATAGTTGCCTCCTGCATAGAGGATTTTTTGGTGCCCCCCTAAAGAGGTTTGAGCCAGCCGCAAAAGAAAATCACCAGCACCAAAATAATAAGAATTGAGAATAAAACTAGCAATTGAAATCCTTTTCAAATGTGTTTAAGAGCAGATCCCCTGTTTGTAATTTCCATCATGATGCTGCTGTTAGGGAAAGGTGCAGGATTAATAGGTTCTCGGAAGGTTGATGTGTTGCTGTAGGGAAGTCCTAATGCTAAAGCATACATACATATTTTAGACCATAGTGTCTGTATTTTAGTCCACAGGGCCCCCACCTTAGGGAGGAACTGGAGCGCTGACTGTGTACCTTATCTCCTAACATCAGGGATGGACCTCACTAACGCTTTTGGTGCTGAATGGGAGCAAAGCCCTGCAGCTATTGCTAAATAATCCTTGTACTAGATGGCAGAAAATAGGCCATATATTTGCGATATCTCATCTGCTGTATATGATTCCGATACCTGCAGTGTGATGTTCTGAGTGCTCATTTTCATGTCAGTTGTTTGAGATGTGATATGTGCACATCCTGCTCCATGTGAATCTAACACAACCACTGACAGCCAAAATATGTTTTAGGCTTCTAATGGGGCTGCACAATTAATCACGATTTTATCGAAAACGCAATATGGACAAGTGCAATATCCAAACAGCAGGAGGGGCGCAATATTTGTCAAGACAAACGATGTCTCTGAATAAAGCAGGGACCTCCCGGCCTACAAATCACATTCTACAGACTAAAGAAAACATCTTTGTAATTAGTATACAAAGTATTTAATAATAATACATTATATTTTTCAATAAAAATGAGAATAAGAATGCAAAAATGATCCCTCCTTTACCTTCAATATCGTAAATCATATCGCAATCAAAATATAAGTTGAAATCCTTGCACTCCAGATATCTCCCTTCATATTGTGCAGGCCTAGCTTCTAATGTTTTTAAACTCTTTCTTGCTATGTAAAGTTTTGTGCAGATTCAGCATTGATCATGCATCCGTTTTCATCCATCCATCCAGCTGTCTCTCCATCGATCTGTCCAGCCATTTCCAGTTGCATGTCCTGTCGGGGTCAGGGGGGGGCAACAAAGCAGCCAATTAAGGATGGGCTTCAATAGCATTTAATTGAATCTGAATCCAGTTCCAAATCAACTTATCCAATTAGGTAGTGGGTTAGGTCGGGAATGAAGACATCTTGGAATATGTATTAACCCTGTCCTGAGTAAGTAAAGACACAGTGGAAATCATTTAAATTTTATCATTCAGCTCTATATTGACTTATTAATTCTTAATAAATAATTCTACCTGAAGGCAGTTCTGTTGCGCTGAAACAGGCCGTGTCCTAAAGGCTGAGAACTCTCAAATGATCAAAAATAACACAAGTTCAACAAGTTCTTACTTCATGATGGACGGTGGATAAATATCTAAGCAGGGACCCTCCCACAAACGTTTGGAATGTTTGAGTTAGGTGGTCCGCCATGTTTAGTCGTTCGCTTCCGTACGTTTCTGTACGTCATCGGATGTCTTACAGATGCTTGTAGTGTCAGAAAATGTTCTGAGAGAGGTCATGAATGTAAGATTTGATGAGGGCTTTGTAGGCCGTAGCTTAACAAATCTGGGCAAGTTGCCAACTATGAACTGGATTCAAAATGGACCTGGCTCCTGGACTCCATCCCTACAGCTAATTCAACCTTTCCTCCTCCAGGACGTTACTCTAACTACTGCCTGGTTAGCTTCTCTATGCCCAGCACAGCACAGAGGACTGCTGCTCTTTCATTATTATTTTAATACTACACTCCAAACCACCAAGGACAAGTCATTGGTATCGTTGTGTATCGTTCCAAAGTTTTTGGTACCGATACCAATACAGTGACTTTGATACCGGGTCCTAAACTATTCATTTTTTGGAAGAAAAAAAAAAAAATACAACATTACGGCACAAATCTTTTTATTTTCCAGCTCCCACTACGTGACCCCGTCTCCGTGCTCTAACAGAGTTTTTCCTGCGTGTTTCTACGACGTGTGACGTTAGAAAGCCAATCAGCAGCATTATAAGGTCTCGGTAAAAGCATGCTTTTCGTTTTTGCTCATTGCTTATACAGCCCTTAGATGTTGAAATTGGGTATTGAATGACGTGGCATTTTTCAATATTTATTATATTATAAATATTTATAATATTCAATATTGAATTTGTTACCCAGCCCTAGTCACCAAAGAAGATTCATCTTCTGGAAACCATGGATGTCTGTACAAAAGTCAATATGCAGTCATACAGTGCCTTGCGAAAGTATTCGGCCCCCCTTGAACTTTTCAACCTTTTGCCACATTTCAGGCTTCAAACATAAAGATATGAAAAAATTTGTGAAGAATCACCAACAAGTGGGACACAATTGTGAGGTGGAACGAAATCTATTGGATATTTTAAACTTTTTTAGCAAATAAAAAACAAAAGTGGTGCGTGCAAAATGATTGGGCCCCCTTGCATTAATACTTTGTAGAGCCACCTTTTGCTGCGATTACAGCTGCAAGTCGCTTGGGGTATGTCTCTATCAGTTTTGCACATCGAGAGACTGACATTCTTGCCCATTCTTCCTTGCAAAACAGCTGGAGCTCAGTGAGGTTGGATGGAGAGCGTTTGTGAACAGCAGTTTTCAGCTCTTTCCACAGATTCTGGATTGGATTCAGGTCTGGACTTTGACTTGGCCATTCTAACACCTGGATACGTTTATTTGTGAACCATTCCTTTGTGGATTTTGCTGTATGTTTGGGATCATTGTCTTGTTGGAAGATAAATCTCCGTCCCAGTTTCAGGTCTTTTGCAGACTCCAACAGGTTTTCATCCAGAATGGTCCTGTATTTGGCTGCATCCATCTTCCCCTCAATTTTAACCATCTTCCCTGTCCCTGCTGAAGAAAAGCAGGCCCAAACCATGATGCTGCCACCACCATGTTTGACAGTGGGGATGGTGTGTTGAGGGTGATGAGCTGTGTTGCTTTTACGCCAAACATATCGTTTTGCATTGTGGCCAAAAAGTTAGATTTTGGTTTCATCTGACCAGAGCACCTTCTTCCACATGTTTGGTGTGTCTCCCAGGTGGCTTGTGGCAAACTTTAGACAAGACTTTTTATGGATATCTTTGAGAAATGGCTTTCTTCTTGCCACTCTTCCATAAAGGCCAGATTTGTGCAGTGTACGACTGATTGTTGTCCTATGGACAGACTCTCCCACCTCAGCTGTAGTTCTCTGCAGTTCATCCAGAGTGATCATGGGCCTCTTGGCTGCATCTCTGATCAGTCTTCTCCTTGTCTGAGCTGAAAGTTTAGAGGGACGGCCAAGTCTTGGTAGATTTGCAGTGGTCTGATACTCCTTCCATTTCAATATGATGGCTTGCACAGTGCTCCTTGGGATGTTTAAAGCTTGGGAAATCTTTTTGTATCCAAATCCGGCTTTAAACTTCTCCACAACAGTATTACGGACCTGCCTGGTGTGTTCCTTGGTCTTCATGATGCTCTCTGTGCTTTCAACAGAACCCTGAGACTATCACAGAGCAGGTGCATTTATACAGAGACTTGATCACACACAGGTGGCTTCTATTTATCACCATCAGTCATTTAGGACAACATTGGATCATTCAGAGATCCTCGCTGAACTTCTGGAGTGAGTTTGCTGCACTGAAAGTAAAGGGGCCGAAGAATTTTGCACGCACCACTTTTCAGTTTTTTATTTGCTAAAAAAGTTTAAAATATCCAATAGATGTCGTTCCACTTCCCAATTGTGTCCCATTTGTTGGTGATTCTTCCCAAAAAATAAAATTTTTATATCTTTATGTTTGAAGCCTGAAATGTGTCAAAAGGTTGAAAACTTCAAGGGGGCCGAATACTTTTGCAAGGCACTGTATATGTTGAGATATGCAGTCATATAAGAACAGTCCTGATGTACAGTAGAATAGTATTAATGCAGTGACTATGTTAGCCTTTAGCATACAACACTCAGCACAGAGGCTGGTAGTGAAGATTGGACTCACGACACAAGACCAAAACAAGCCGTTACTGTTGTTAATGGAAGTAACACCTCAGTGAGAGCTCAGAAGAAGAAGTAAGACGAGCTCCTCTGGTTTGGGGAGGTAGATGTAGTAGGTGTGGAATAGCAGTTCCTATGGGCATGATTATAAAACAGGTAGCTCAAATCAAGTGTTTGGAACATTAGCCTTGTTGATCACATTCTCCCAGACACTCTCATCAAGTATTGATGCATTGGAGGCTGATTGGTACTGCACGGTATTTGTTTTTGTAAGTTTATGTGCTGTTTGAGATGGCAACTGCTGTCACTAAGGACATTAATGACATCTTGGCTCCTCATTTTATTTTCTCTCGTGTCTTTCCTGGCCTATTTCACATGCTCATTTGCTGAGACGTGTTCTTCTGTTACTGCTTCTATTGGAACTCGTCCATCTGAGTTCTTGCTACAAAAGGAACATTTCTAATGTCCTTACTTCTTTTGAAAGTTTGTCTTGAAGTATTTCACGTGTTATTTATTTATTATCTGCTCTAGCCTTTGCAAGATTTAAGACACAGATATGGAAAGTCAACCCCCCACCGCATACATGCACCACAAACCTAGGGAACACTATAATCTTCCTCACTATGATTAAAATCAACCACACGACCAATAATTGTTGCTTTCAATTGTTTAACCCTTGTGTTGTCTTCACTTCCGGGACCCGTCACTTATTTGGGGTTTTAAAAACAATTCTGAAATAAAATTTTACTTCATAATCTATTAACAAATATTTTCTTTATGTAAATTTCAAACAATTGAGGTAACATTTATGTTTAGGCAATGCAATCAGTCTTCTAGAACCCAATAAAAAATGGAAGGTTATTATTCATGTTAAAAATCCACTATGTGATCATTGTTATGGTCATATCCAGAATAATTTTCTGAATTGAGTCAGGAATACATGTTTATCACAGAAAATAAGGTAAGGCCATAGATTTTCAGGCATAAAAAATGTAACCATTTTTCTTCTTGTAAAAGTTTGAAATGGGTCAATCTGACCCGAATACCATACAAGGGTTAAAAGAAGTTTCCATATTAGCGTTGCAGGGAAGGCGGCCTGTAGTGGGAGATGCTCTGCTGTGTCTGCTGCAACATGACTCCTCCTACTCTATCAGAGTAATTAGAAGTTCTCTCTGCAGGGCAGCCCGGGCCTAAATATTTAATCTGGAGGGAGCCGTGGCAAAACATGTCATGCCGCCTGAGCCTTTTGTGTCCAATATACACAGTCTGTCGCCGAGGAGCAGCGGGTAAGGTGCTTTGTGTCTAGGCCTATAACAATTATTATTTAATTGTCTAACCAGAACTTTATTTTAACATACGTTTTGCTGTTTTGTGTTTAACCGCTTTCAATTGCTAACACTATCTAAGGTCCGGAAAACTATATAATACTGTGCTATCAATTAGTTTCATTTAAGCTAAAAAAATACAATGTTTTATGACAATAAAGAGGTGTTACTGCTCACGCTGCGGCGCTTTGTTACATTATCTGGGTCACATAAGAATGATATAACCAACAGATGTACCCTGGGATCCAGTCAAAACTTTTGTTTTGTTTGGAAAAGTAACAAATAAATATCTTTTTAAATTTGACTGAAAGAGACAATTATTTCCGAGACACTTATTTGTAGAGCTCCATTTGGAATCGTTACAGGCCTGTGTGTCTGCAAATGGATGGGGGGGGGGTGCGCCCCACAGGCTTCTAGGACACAATCTGTAGCATGTCGGCACAATGGTATGGATGTGGAGGTGTGTGTCAGAGATAAGGTGTGTGTGTGTGTGTGTGTGTGTGTGTGTGTGTGTGTGTGTGTGTGTGTGTGTGTGTGTGTGTGTGTGTGTGTGTGTGTGCGCAGCAGAGCCGGCTGAGGCTGGATCTGTTTTGTTCAGAGAAAAGAGAGATGAAGATGAAAAGGCTCTCATCCTAGCAGAGAGGTAGCAGCAAGGCTCTACAGGAAGGGAAGAGACCCAGGCTGACAACCAGGATCTGGAGGATGGGGGAACAGCCACTGAGAATCACAGATGGATATATTTTCTTCTTCTTTAATGCTCTTTAACACTTTTATCTTTTGTCTCCTTTCCTTTTCCCTATTCCATTTTGACAGATATGTGTCACAAAGATGTCCACACGCAGCTGCCAGGGAACAGACTCGGTCATCAAGCCCCTGGACACCATCCCTGAGGACAAGAAGGTGAGAGTGCAGCGCACGCAGAGCGGCTTCGACCCGTTCGAGAAGCCCGCCAGCCAGGTGAAGAGGGTCCACTCCGAGAACAATGCCTGCATCAGCGCCAAGAGCTCGTCCGCCGGCAAGGAGTCGCCCAAACTGCGCCGCCACTCCAGCCCTAGTTCTGTAAGTACACCTTTCACACACTGAAATAGCCAGTGTATTTACATTGCTGTGTATTGAAACACAGTATCAACACACAGGAGTCCTGGAAGCTTCACCGAGTCACAGTGCCTAGGTGAAATAGTCCCAACATGTGACTCCCCCCCAAAAGAAAAGAAGGAATAGCAAAGCAGGAGCAAGCCATCAGCTGTGGGGCCGCTGATGACACGCTAGTTGGTGGGCTGTCACCTCTGTTTGAGTTGATAAGCAGTGGGTGATAAAGCAGTCAACAGTTGGGCCAGCGTTACCATGGAAACACAGCTTGTGGTTCTGAGAGAGGATTGGGGGGGGGGTAGAGGTGGTCATTTTTCTTTTGCTCATAATTTAAATCAAATCTGTGTTTGATGCACAGCATTTAGACGGGATAAGCAAAGTCTGTATTTAATCAGAATCAGAATATATATTGTGGTTTATTGCCACAATTGAATTGTTGATTTTGCCTTGGTGAATGGTGCATACATAAACAAGCAAACTAACATTAATATGAAATAAACAATACCAGTGGCAAGTGTCTGTTTTTTCTTGCCTAGGGCCCGGAGTCCCAGATTGATGTAGAGCCCAAAGGTTCCATGGACGGAAGGCCTGAACAATTTGGGGCAAAATATGCGTCCCGATTTCTTTGCTTAGAATTGATATCACGATTCTCTGCCAGGATTTCTCTCAGGAAGTGTAATGTTTATTGCACATATGAACCATGACAAAACAAATTGGCAGTACCAAACGGATTTATTTTGGTACCTAGAGCTCATTGTTCATCTCCACAAGTCTGTTAACATAGAGGCTTCAATGAAGAGAAGGGAGAGCATTGCAACAGCTTTTGGATTTTACACAGTCTATGTATAAAACTAACAAAAGAAAGTATTAGCGTTTGTGATGCAGTCGGCTTGTAAAATTAAATAAAAAACATTATTTAAAAATAAAATCCTGAACAGGGGGAATCGAGATGGTGATATTTATATATCATGCAGGCCTAGACACAATTGCAAAATTCCGAATTTAAAAGAGCCATGAGACGGATTCCTCTGGGCAGTCTGTGCTAAACGCTAACTGGGGATTTGAAATACAGTATGACTGTGTATAAGTTACCAACTGAGCTGCTACTGTACCTTACAAAATGGCTTGCAAAGCCCTGGGGGAAATCTTGCAGAAACAAATACATACATACAGTACATAACTGATTCTAACGTTGCATTTCACCGTATATTTCATGGTAATATCCGTGTTATTGGCAGTACCGTGTTGGTACAAGTACTGCAGTACAGTGGTGGTACCGGTGTTTATCGTGTATAATGTGATGTAATTACACTGTTACTGTTGTGTTGTCCTTTCTCTATTACCTTTAGTTCATTTTCAATTCAAGCATCTTTTTTAAGGACAATATAAGACAGCCTTCCTGAGAGGAAACACCCAGTTACTGCTGAAATGATGCAGTTAGTCAGGTCTGTCTTCACCTCCTAGGTCCGTCCAAGCGAAGAGCAGGCGGCAGGCTGGATGGAAGCAATCAGAGAGAGTGCTCACTCTCCCAGAGCCTAACACGAGCGTCAGAACTCAGGCACACTCAATTCTGCTTAGAGCAATCATGGAAGGGTCCATTTGTGTCTGCAAATGAATGTTAGTGCGTTTCCATCCACCTGTTTTTATACGCAATTTAATTGTATGCATCAAAAAGCCTTAGTGGAATCTAGACCTGGGTGATATGGAGAAAATCAAATACCACATTTTGAACAAATACATGCAGTGGGGTTTGAAAGTGTGTAAAGCGAGGCGAGAAAACATCGCCTATATGGTTTAGGCAGATAATAGAACAGCCAGAACAGTCTGGTAAGTTCAGAAAATACTGTATTGAAGCTTTTAAAACCAGGAAAAGACGACACATGAGATTATCACTATATTACGGTAAGACCATATCTAGCCTCACATGTCAATGTGGATATATTTTGGATTTATTGCCCAGCCACATGTGGAAACAGCAGAAAGTGAAAGGTTTTCTACTTTGCTGGGGTGATAGTGTACTGATAAAAGCAAACTGCGACGTGCAAAATGAAATGGCAACTGAATAAGTCATGACGTGCATGAAGCACTAAAGAGACTACAGATAGCTGCACACATAGACATCAAATCTGTGTGGAACTGTAGCCTTCCTCACATTAATACATGAAACAAACATATATACAATATGTATATGTATATATATATATATATATATATATATATATATATATATATATATATATATGTGTGTGTATGCCTGAAATTAACACCCGACCACCCTCCAAATGCAAGTCAATTTAGCAATTGGTGGGTAACACTTTCAGTCTACCTGCCACATTGGCAACCAACAAAAAGATGAGCATGAGTCAAAGAAAAGTAAAGAAGACCGTTGGCGACAACGGCGAGGTTAGCGGACAGTACAGAACAAATGTACTACAGTGGCTGTTGTGTACATGGCTCAGAGAAAGCAAAGTCCAGCCACCTCGTGTCCCCTTTGAGCCCCGCCCCGGGTAACAGGCAGATTGGTTTCAAAACATATTTCAACATCAAACTCCGGACATATGTCTGCAGTAGCGTGCGCTTGCTTGGCTCTGACATGCTATGGCGTTCAGATGCTGTCAAAGCACCGATTACCTCTGCATTCCTCAGGTGCTTTGATTCGGCAGCCAAGCTGTTCTCCGTCTGAGACTCATTTGCCCGCCTTTACAACCTCACACGGTTAATTGAAGGCTGTGTACAATCCAGACAATTTTCTCATTCTCGCAAATGAGATTTTCAGCTTTTAAACATACATTGATTCCTTTTTTAAATTTAGCTCCAAATGTGAAACGCTTAATGAGAGTGCACACAAATGAGATTTAATGAGTGTGATATGAGGCCTGACTGATTGCCTGCCAGCGTCGCTGCGAGACACTAATGAATTGTTTCAGCTGTGATTATGAAAATGTGTAAATCGTGCCGCTCGTGGTGGTTGTGTGTAGGCCTGCCCGACCCAACTTTCATGTTTCACGCACAACCTCTTGGATTGAGATAGGGGATCAGACATGGCCTGCGTCTGGAGATAATGGGGTTTAATCAGCATAGACACTTTATGTCAGTGCTGCACTCATGTCAGTTGGCTTTTTTGAATACTTTCTCCTGTTTCCATTGAACGTGTTACACAATGCCTATTTTTAATAATTGATTGTGTTAATGTTAATAATCATGGTTTACATGTATGAAGTCCCCTTTGACTAACCAGTTATCTTATTGGTCAGATGAACTCCCACATATGAAGAGGAGTTAGCCAGTTGATTCCACTGTCGCAAGTTATTTTCCTATAGTTAAAAAAATATCGATCATGCATAATTCCCTGGAACAATTATACCATAACAACAAATTAATTTATTTATGGATTCTAAATATTTGAGGTAGTATTGAAGTGTTTTTCGATTACACAGACACTGATTGAGCAGTGATGTAATGTCTTAAAATAGGCACACAGCATTCCTGGATGGTAGAAAATCGTGCTCTGGTTTATTGGCATTTCTTTAAACCGATCACAATCATCGTGGGCGGGGCTAAGCGCCAGACGGAGCTACGGTGCCTCTGCTAAATAGTCACAGGAAGGAAGTTAGTTCCTTTTGGTGGAACATGTGTACATTCAGAAGTAGTTTTAGTCGTCAACAGAACTCTGATTGGACAGATAGTCTAGCTAGCTGTCTGGATTTACCCTGCAGAGATCTGAGGACCAGGTAACCATAGTCCTCAGATTGGACAGATAGTCTAGCTAGCTGTCTGGATTTACCCTGCAGAGATCTGAGGACCAGGTAACCATAGTCCTCAGATTGGACAGATAGTCTAGCTAGCTGTCTGGATTTACCCTGTAGAGATCTGAGGACCAGGTAACCATAGTCCTCAGATAGGACAGATAGTCTAGCTAGCTGTCTGGATTTACCCTGCAGAGATCTGAGGACCAGGTAACCATAGTCCTCAGATAGGACAGATAGTCTAGCTAGCTGTCTGGATTTACCCTGCAGAGATCTGAGGACCAGGTAACCATAGTCCTCAGATTGGACAGATAGTCTAGCTAGCTGTCTGGATTTACCCTGCAGAGATCTGAGGACCAGGTAACCATAGTCCTCAGAAATCCACCAGACAACTGTGAAATCTAGTGAAACTTGATATGGACTAGGGTATTATTTTTTTCAAAAGAGGTACATTGTTGAATAAAGTTTGAGATCCACTGCTCTACAGCATCTCATATGTTTGAGCTACTTTTGGGTATGACCACATTCCGCTCCGAGCTGTAGTTGTTACCTTTTCAATGAAAAGTGTCTAAACATTATGAGGTGACGATTCAATGAAAAGTAGTTCTTAAATTCTAACATAAAGAATTCTCTCTGTCCTCCGCCTCACATTACGCCTCCCGGGTGTTGCCTCCACATTCTAATATCTCCCAGACTTGTACATGTCTCGTGTGTGATCCTCTGAGAGTTTTATTTTTCTGGGTTACTGAATTTCTGCTTTTATTTGTCTCTTATTTGTATCTCTTCTTTCCCTTTAGCCTACAAGCCCCAAGTTTGGAAAAGCAGATTCATATGAAAAGCTGGAGAAACTGGGCGAAGGTTCATACGCCACAGTTTACAAAGGAAAGAGCAAGTAAGTAGTGTGTGTGTGCATGTCGAATCCTTAGCATTATCCCGTCACTCTTCTTTATAGTTCATAAGAGCCACCCATGCAAGCAGTGAATATTACATTTAATTATACAGGAGCAGAGCTGTAACTGAGTGAATTCATTAAAAGGAACAGCAATAACAGTTACACAGTGTAGTTTTATGTAAATAAGTCCCACACACGCAATGCAATGTCATTTCTTGTATCAAAATCACTATGGGATGGAACAGTTTATGGTTTGCTGCCTTCCTTCCAGGTTTTGCTAATCAAATTCTAGAAGATGAAATGTTCACACACTGTGAATGTACAAAACTCTGCAGACTCTAAGCTTCTCCGTAATGATGTTATTTTTGTGTTTCTCGCCACTACAACAGTTTTGATTGGTGAGCCACATTCAGTTGTTCTCCCGTGGCCTTGTCCCCGGGTCTCACTCCACTGCTGCTAGATTACATTTCATTGACTTAACAATATTCGCTGTTCTCCGGCTTCGCTGGTTCTAATAGATTCTTTAGATGCCGCAGGATGCCTGTACTTAGTTTGTCCTCTGTCTTGTTGCCAGGGTGAACGGGAAGCTGGTGGCTCTGAAGGTGATCCGTCTGCAAGAGGAGGAAGGGACGCCGTTCACCGCCATACGAGAAGGTGAGAGGTCCAGGGGTGGAAAGTTATGTGGAAAGACCTTACACCAACTCTTCAGGCGATTCCACTGTTAACTTAAAGCTGTTTCATGTTTCTTGCGTTAATGTTTCATGCTTCTCACGGACGGCAATATGACCCAAATGACAGCTCCAGCTCCTTGTCGGACCTTTCTCCCAAGTATTTTCTGTATCTTCAACTTCTATATCCATGATTTCCCCCCCACAGAGAAACATCAGACAACCTGCTTCCTGTTTGCACGCCCAAGCCCATTCCTTGCCGATGTTCATGTGATATGTGATTTCAGATGTGTTAATATGGATGAGTTCTGCTAATCTGTGTGTGTGTGTGTGTGTGTGTGTGTGTGTGTGTGTGTGTGTGTGCGCGTGTGTGTGTGCGTGTGTGTGCGTGTGTGTGTAGCACCTGAAGCTGGATGGACTTCAAGAAGACACCCTCACACACACATGACTGGCATTAGAATTTAGATGAGAAATGATTCTGTCTGTTTGATCTGTGTATGATGCAGGCCTGGTCAAGTTAGACACACACACACACACACACACACACAGTCCAAACTCTCCCTGTGAGCGGATCAGAAAGCTGCTTTGAAATTGAACTAATTCAGCAATTACTGAGCTGGAAGCTGCCAGCGCTGACATGTGAGCGGCATCACAGACTGCTGCTGAATAAAGTAACATACCCAGAGTGTGTGTGTGTGTGTGTGTGTGTGTGTGTGTGTGTGTGTGTGTGTGTGTCCATGCTTATTAAAACTGCACACACTCACGCCCATTACCATAGATGGGGTGGGTGTGTGTGTGTGTGTGTGCGGGGGAGGGAGGGTGTTGGATCTTCAAACTGGTGACAGGATCTTTGAGGTACCTGACGGTAGCACTAACCTGCTGCTTACTGGCCTGTCAGATGTTTTAACAACCTTTAGGTATTCATACAGAATGAATGTATTCATGCGGGCCCATCACTCGCCGGCTCTTTGAGGATCTGTGCGTCAAAGCTCGCCTGTGCCCTTGGAAAAGAACGTTGTGTTTGCTAAATGAATCGCATTGGCAACTGTCTGAAAATCCTGTCTCTGCTTCATAATAAAACTGCATTTATTATGCTGCTCTCACATTCTGTCCTAATGGAACTCTTCCCTGTATTACCTCACTGTGGCTGAATGACCTTTTCTGTCATCTGTTTGTATGCCTGCACATCTATCTCTGTAATTACCTGAGAAAGCTTTGCAGTTTGATGCTTAAGTATTAGCATGCCTCTTCTCCTGTCATGCTCAGGTATATGTAATGGCTTCAGAGTCCGGAATAGTGCCACTATGGGTGAAAATGGATGTTCTTACTAATCAGTATGGTGATGGTGAAATGGAAATGTTCTTTAATGACATTCCAAAACATTGAAGAGTGAAACATTAACAGAAATATGTGGGCATCTTCTATTGCTATAGATATATTCATCTTTAATGACTTTTTAAACATGAAGCACATACTTATGCTTTTCATTACATCAAACCCCATTTTTTCAGGAGTAGCATTGAAGTTTACAATATTTACAATCTGTAGTTATCTTTTTCATTTAGTAGTTTTCATTGGCATTGGCAGAGTCCAACTTGCCTCTGCAGGGCTGACACCCCCCTACAGGGGTTCAGAGAACACAATGCATGCATGTACTGAACAGGAAGTAGAACAGCCAGTGCAGACCATATTCAGTATTGAATATTGAGTCATGAGTTCAGTATAAACTGATACATAAGTTTCTTACAGTGAATCTGCTCTGGTCCCAGACGTTGATTCTCAGTGATTCACGACTACTGATATTTGCTTGTAGGTCTATCCTTGTCAGTTGTCAACAAGGACTAGAAACTCAACGGTCATAACTTTAAGTGAACTTCTATGGGACTTAAAGATATAGAATTATAATAATTATAAAAAAAAACATCACTTCTAACAAGAAAGTGTATGTCCATCACAGCAAGTCTTGCTGTGTTGAATCTCAAGTCCTTCATGGCAAGGCTACATCCTCACAATGCCAGTTTAGGGTGCAGCTCTCCATTTTTCCTTGCTTTGGTGTTCTAAAATGAACCCGGACTGCCTTTGTGAGAATTCGTTAATGGTCTAGTCCCGGGTCATCACAAGCAAATCAAGATGTGAGTTCTGTCTGAAAGCTGAGCATTATAATAGAAAGCATTTGGACATCTTACCTTTCAAAGCTGTTTTTTTAATCTTTTTACATCAGTGAGGCCAAGCCCTTCAAATGTGTTTGCCTGGTGGTGTTAAAGTATTCTCGTCTTCCAACTCAAAAGTCAAGGTTTTCAGAGGTGTACAATTTGCTCACGCAAAACCGACCTTTTAAGTTTCTGTAAACCTTTGCTGGCTGGACAATTAATTTGCTTTTATATATCTCCTAAAATCCTCCTGGTTTGACTCAGATAAAGCAAATCACATGGGAAAGTCTTAACAAGTCCATCCCAGAAAGTGCTAATCATAGCCAGCCTCCACAGTAAGACTCTGTAAGCTTTGCCAGTGAAGTAACGGGCAAGTTGACCATCGATCTCAACACATCCTCTCACTGCTCTACTTATTAACATTGTCTATTACATCATCAATGTGTTGACAAATGAGTGTGAGAACTTCCAGCTGTAATCCAGCCTGTGTTTTCTTCCTCTGTTTGAATCTTTTCTTAATCCCCTGTATGTATGTAGTGAGGCTTATGCAGGGGCTGTGTTGCATTCTAATGCTGCAGCTAATGAAGGCATAGATCATAGCAAGTCCTCCTCAATATGTGCCTCACATTAACTCTCTGTCTCTTCTGTCTCTGCAGCATCTCTTCTTAAAGGCCTGAAGCATTCCAACATCGTGCTCCTCCATGACATCATCCACACCAAGGAAACCCTGACTCTGGTCTTCGAATATGTGGTGAGTCTGTACACTGACGTCACCCAATCAGACTCGTTTTGGGCGACAACGGTAGAGAATGGTATGGTATGAAAGACCGAAGAGTTGCGTAAGGAGGCAGGTGGGGGGGGGGTTGTGGATGGGTCAAACAACACAGGACTTTCCCACATGAGATCAGTCCCGTGTGTCACCGAAACGTACATTTTGTAACCCCCCACCATCTTTTCCTAAACCTAACTAGACCATTCTTGTGCCGCATGTCAGTTTAACGTACGTCCCGACCCAGAGACGCCAAGAGTCCAAGCTCGTCTAGATATGACACTAAAGGAGACTTTTTGCGTCTATAAAAAAAAAGGCCAAAGGCACCTGACCAAGCGTCGCTTTATGACGCTGTGGGAGTGCGTATGTGTTGGGGCGGAGGGAAGTCTGCATCAACAAAGTACATTTCCAGGATAAAGCCTGACATCTGGCGCCTGGCTCCGGTCTCTGTGTGTCATTCTTAAATTACAACAATCTTCGAGTTAGAGAGCTACAGGCCGACCATTTGGACGGTGCAACAAGACAGGCCTGCTCGGTTCTTTCAGGGAATGATTGTAAAGATTAACATAGAATATGTTTAGGGCGTTTCCTCTCTAACTGGGACGTTTTGGGACTCATTGGTGGACGAAGTACACATGGAGATACACTGGTAAGAGATAATGAGGTGTAACCATGTATCAGCTCATTTAAATAGCTCACAGTACTGTATTGTGTCAACACTTAACATTGTATGTGGAGTTTTCTTTTGCGGGGGGGCAAATGTTCCACCAGACTATCCTGCAGAGCCATGCTGCGTCCGGAGCTTAGCGCCGCCCAAGACGATTGTGATTGGTTTAAAGAAATGTAAACAACCCAGAGCGTGTTTTTTCTCCTATCCCAGAATGTGTGTGTGGTGTAGCCAGACCTTCCTCCACAGCAGGCCATGCCAGACTAGCCAGGGTAGAGGTCTGAAATAAGTTTGAGACTCTGTTTGTTCCCATCAAAGAGAACTAAGGTTCATGTCTCATGTCTGTATTTAGCTTGATAGTTTTGACCTCCGTGTTGAGTTTCCGTTTTTTAAGACTCTGTCCCACAGAAAGACGAGCTGTGGACATTTTGATTGGCATGCCGTTGTTTTACAGGGCACTAGGAGAATGTTAAAGCAGCCCGAGCTTTTTCCAGCATAGGATGGCAGCCAGAACAGGGTTTCCACTGTGTCTTAAAAAGTCCTGTGTTATCCCTCGGCATACTTGGCTGACAACCATCGATGGTCCCATTGATATTCAGGTCAATCTTTGATCTTGAAACGCTGAGCGAGGCCAAATCCCTCAACCAGAAGGAGCTTACTCAGCTTTCCACCCCTCTTTCAGTTAATGAGACTGAAAACGGTGCTATGTCCCCTCTTGGTGGACATAACGCATGTCAAAGGTGCAGCTGTTGAAGGAGAGTCGGCAGGACATAATTGATGCTCTGTAGGTCATGTTTAAATAATGAGTGAGAGCAGAGGGGGGAGGTCAGGTAACCTTAATGAACGTCCGTTACATTCAAGCCATTACCAAATAGTATTTGGTAATGGCTACAAAGCTAATTAAGACTATCAGCTCCACACAACTCTCTCTGGATTTCTCAGTGTGACTATGTTCAGAAGCGTTTTTAGTGAGGATAATGACCTCTTCTGAAGAGTCCATCATGTATATCTATTCCTCCATGTCCTCCTTGGCTACTAGTAACTGCGTGGAGGAGGGGTGGGGGTACGTGCCCGATCTCGGAAGGTTTGTATCATGTAGATGCACCGACAGTTTTGTTGTCATTACTTAGAATTCCTCATGGGGGGAGACAGAAACTACGCACTAGAGCTTTAATAAGTATATCTTTCAATTGGGATGCAAGACAACTGAATATGAATATAAGCAGTTTACTTGCTTTTGGATTTATGAATTTAGCCTGGTGGCTGAGTGTTAAGTTCCAAGCTGTCAGACTACCAGTGGTGAAATGTAACTAAGTACTTTTACTCCAGTACTGTAATTCAGTCCAGATGTTGAGGTACTTGTACTTTACTGTAGTCTTTTCTTTTCATACTACTTTCTACTTCTACTCTGCTACATTTCAGAGAGAAATATTCTACTTTTTACTCCACTACACTCATCTAGTTACTTTAGTTACTAGTTGCTTAAGTTACTAGTTACTTTAGTTACTCCGCTACATTCATCTGACAGCTTTAGTTACTAGTTACTTTAGTTACTAGTTACTTTAGTTACTCCGCTACATTCATCTGACAGCTTTAGTTACTAGTTACTTTAGTTACTAGTTACTTTCCAGCTTAAGATTTCTGCTCACTAAACACATATAAATATAATCTGATGTTTATTATAAAGTAACCATAGCAACAATATAACGGCCTCCAGGTCCAGCTGAGATAATTCAAAACAACAGTTTGGACCCTTTTTGACACCTTTGCTTTTGAAGCTTTTCTGAACGTTTCTAAATGGAAGATTTTTTCTTTTAATTTTAATACTTTAAGTACATTTTCCTTACTTAAGTAACATTTTTAATGCAGGACTTGATCTTGTAACAGAGTATTTTTACAGTGTGATATTAGTACTTTTTCTTTAGTAAATGATCTAATTACCTCTTCCAGGACCGCTCGCAGCTTATCAGTGCACAACTTCATTTTAGACCACTGGTCTCGACATATATTGATTTGATCTTTTCAGTACGTTCAGGTTTTGAATCCTCCATTCTCATTGGTAACACAGCTTTTTCATCAGTCCATTGGAAAAACGGCCCTTTAATCCGACTCGAAGGACCATGTAAAGATTTTCTAACGTGAGTTTTTCTGCTTTGAGTACTTTTAATAATTTTATAATTTACATTTCCCTCATCATGCTTACATGCTTTGATTTTACATTTTTAATGCAGGACTTTTACATAGTATTAGTCTTGTAACATAGTATTTTTAAAGTGTGGTTTTAGATACTTTTACTGCAGTAAAGTATCTAAATACTTCACCCACAACTGGGCCGGTTTCATGTGGATCCAGCATCTTGTTTTTAGGGCTGTAATAAGTCTGGGTCTGATTTCCATACGGAGGGTTTCTCCTCTCAACGCTAATGATGATTGACAGGCTGAGGGTGAAATACATAGGGAGACCAGACAGGGAATTGTGGGGGAAAAAACAATGAAATGCATTTACTGAGAGACAGGAGAAAGTAAGATGGACAAGCGTGTCCATGCTGGAGCATGTGTCTGAATTATTCAGCAGATGAGGCTGCGCTGGTGCAGGCAACATGGGAGATTGGCATAGTGTATATATCAGTGTGATTCCAGAGCCACTGCGTCCTCCATCCCCAATCTCCTAAGAAAACACAGAGGTGAAGGGGAGGCCGGCATCGTGGATGTCTTACCAGTCAGCTCTCCTTCCGTCTCACGTAGTAAACGCTACCCTCACACACAAACCACATACCTTAGATCCCTCCACGTCAGGAAGGAAACGTTCTACTGTATATGGCCAAAGTATGTACGTTGTTAGAAAATTGAAAATTAGTTAGCAGTGGAACTCTGCTAAATAAAACGCATACTATTTATTGTTAAATTAGCTTAGTATATGAAATCACAATTGTCAGATTGACCGCACTCTAGTCCAATAGATTGGGGGGTGCCATGTTATGTCACACTAAGCAAACGATGAAAGTGTTGTCATATGAAAGCTGTTTTGACATCCTGTCTTATCCATCACATGTCACACATCACATGTCACACATCACATGTCACACTCCCATTGCGTCATAAAGCGATGCTGGGTCAGGTGCCTTTGGAGTTTGTTATTGATGCAACAAGTCTCCTTTAGCGTCTGAGAGACACTGACCAAGCATTTGTATTTTAGTTGAAAGTGACAACAGGTTGAGCTTTTAAGATTTCTCATGGTGCTACATTTATAATAATGTATATTTAGATTTATTTTTGCTTTTCTCTTACAGCACACAGACCTGTGTCAGTACATGGACAAGCACCCTGGGGGTCTCCATCCAGACAATGTGAAGGTACAGTACACTATGTATAATTATGCTGGATTTAATAAGCAGGTTGTCTTAAATGCTGATATGGTGTGGATGAGAAACCGGAAGAGATGAGTAATCTTGAAACCAAGACTGGAGTCATTGTAATATTTTGTAACATTTTAGTAGTCCCTGTGATGGTCTACTGTAATGGTTATCAAGCTGGGGATCGGGACCCTCTATAGGGTCACAAGAAAACATTAGCAGGGTTGAACAAAATTAAGTTTCTCTTTTTTTCTGTAAACTATTGGAGTTTCTTTTATTGAAGAAATTATTTTAGGCTTCTGGCCTTTAATTGATAGGATAGCCATTACTCATTAATAGTCCTCATAATAGACATTAATATTATGAGCATGTGAAACATTTGTCACTTAATTTACTGGCTTGGTGTAGTGTAAAGCGAGCAGGACAAAAGTATTTGAGACGGTATTATAAGCATCGAGCAGCATCCTCCTACTTTTATGCTGCATGTGTTCTTTTCACCGTACACTCTGTTGGCTGTTCTACAAATGCAGATGTGTGCATGCGGAAAATCCTGCAGAAAAAGTTGATATTCCATCGGCAACAGCTGCCAAGCAGCCCAAAGACAGGAAGACAGACTTCTCAAAGAGAGTCTCAAATACAGACGGACAATAAACGCAATAAAACCCGTGTCAATGTTGGCGAAGCTTTTCAAAGATGGAGAGAAAAGGTTGCCTTCTGCTAACCGAGGCCAAACGCCAATGGCTGTGGCGAGCTAGGGTTGCCTTTAGACCGTCTACCACAGGGTGCCTGGGTAGCTCCCCTGGTAGAGAGGGCACCCATATACAGAGGCTCAGGCCGCTTTTACGACTCTGACCTGCGGCCCATTGCTGCATGTCATTCCCCCCCCTCTCTCCCCTTTCATGACTAAGCTGTCCTGTCACAAATAAAGGCCTAAAATGCCCCAGAAATAAATGAAAGACTGCCTACCCTAGCTGTAGTGACAGTCCTTGCCGTTACGTGAGACATAAACCTTTGTGAGACTGTGTTGGTAAAGCTGGCTGTTGTTCTGTTTGTCAGTTACATCAACGAGGTAGAAAGAAATGATAATGGAGTGAATTCAAGTACATGTTTCTGTAGCGTCATCTCAAAGGGCTTTAACAGAGAAAGGAGGACGGTAGACGGTAGACTATGTAGAGGCATCAGGATCCCAATGACGATGACGATGAGGATGATTGAAATAAATGAGCAACGCGTTGTTGCTCCCAACTGGTAAAATCCTGATGCTTGGTCACTGGCTCTCAGCGTATGAGACACGAGGGAATTCTTTATAACTTGGAACATGGACATGGACATGGACATGAAACAAGCCTGTCTGAAAAGAGAGATGATTTTTTAACCATTTGTGCGGTACGTTCATGGCACGGGCTTCTCCCTCAATTATTTTAAGAACAGGTTGGAGTGGCCGGGTTAGCTCAGTTGGTAGAGTGGGCGCACATATATAGAGGTTTAGTCCGCGACGCAGCAGCCGCTGATTCAACCTCGACCTGCGGCCCTTTGCTGCATGTCATTCCCCTCTCTCTCCCCTTTTATGTCTTCAGCTGTCCTGTGAAAATTAATGCTGAAAAACGCCCAAAACAAATCTTTTTGGATGCAGTTTGCCTGTCAAAAGGTGTAATGTATAATTATAAAGCTTGCCAGTAATTTATGTAACTTATTTATGAATTGAATTTTAATCATGAAATGAATGTGTTTTATCAAAACACAATGTTACACAGTGATATATATATACAGTGCCTTGCGAAAGTATTCGGCCCCCTTGAACTTTTCAACCTTTTGACACATTTCAGGTTTCAAACATAAAGATATAACATTTTTATTTTTTGTGAAGAATCACCAACAAGTGGGACACAATTGTGAAGTGGAACGAAATCTATTGGATATTTTAAACTTTTTTAGCAAATAAAAAACTGAAAAGTGGTGCGTGCTAAATGATTGGGCCCCCTTGCGTTAATACTTTGTAGAGCCACCTTTTGCTGCGATTACAGCTGCAAGTCGCTTGGGGTATGTCTCTATCAGTTTTGCACATCGAGAGACTGACATTCTTGCCCATTCTCCCTTGCAAAACAGCTGGAGCTCAGTGAGGTTGGATGGAGAGCGTTTGTGAACAGCAGTTTTCAGCTCTTTCCACAGATTCTCCATTGGATTCAGGTCTGGACTTTGACTTGGCCATTCTAACACCTGGATACGTTTATTTGTGAACCATTCCTTTGTGGATTTTGCTGTATGTTTGGGATCATTGTCTTGTTGGAAGATAAATCTCCGTCCCAGTTTCAGGTCTTTTGCAGACTCCAACAGGTTTTCATCCAGAATGGTCCTGTATTTGGCTGCATCCATCTTCCCCTCAATTTTAACCATCTTCCCTGTCCCTGCTGAAGAAAAGCAGGCCCAAACCATGATGCTGCCACCACCATGTTTGACAGTGGGGATGGTGTGTTGAGGGTGATGAGCTGTGTTGCTTTTACGCCAAACATATCGTTTTGCATTGTGGCCAAAAAGTTTGATTTTTGTTTCAACTGACCAGAGCACCTTCTTCCACATGTTTGGTGTGTCTCCCAGGTGGCTTGTGGCAAACTTTAGACAAGACTTTTTATGGATATCTTTGAGAAATGGCTTTCTTCTTGCCACTCTTCCATAAAGGCCAGATTTGTGCAGTGTACGACTGATTGTTGTCCTATGGACAGACTCTCCCACCTCAGCTGTAGTTCTCTGCAGTTCATCCAGAGTGATCATGGGCCTCTTGGCTGCATCTCTGATCAGTCTTCTCCTTGTCTGAGCTGAAAGTTTAGAGGGACGGCCAGGTCTTGGTAGATTTGCAGTGGTCTGATACTCCTTCCATTTCAAAATGATCGCTTGCATAGTGCTCCTTGGGATGTTTAAAGCTTGGGAAATCTTTTTGTATCCAAATCCGGCTTTAAACTTCTCCACAACAGTATTACGGACCTGCCTGGTGTGTTCCTTGGTCTTCATGATGCTCTTTGCGCTTTCAACAGAACCCTGAGACTATCACAGAGCAGGTGCATTTATACAGAGACTTGATCACACACAGGTGGATTCTGTTTATCACCATCAGTCATTTAGGACAACATTGGATCATTCAGAGATCCTCTCGCTGAACTTCTGGAGTGAGTTTGCTGCACTGAAAGTAAAGGGGCCCAATAATTTAGCACGCACCACTTTTCAGTTTTTTTATTTGCTAAAAAAGTTTAAAATATCCAATAGATTTCGTTCCACTTCACAATTGGGTCCCACTTGTTGGTGATTCTTCACAAAAAATAAAATTTTTATATCTTTATGTTTGAAGCCTGAAATGTGTCAAAAGGTTGAAAAGTTCAAGGGGGCCGAATTTTGGGCCCACTGTTATTGCAGCCTAAAAAGCTACAATTTTAAAGGCACTGTATCAGACCCCTTTTTTTTCATTTTGTTTCATTGCAGCCTTTTTCCAAAAATCAAAAAGTTCATTTTATTTCTCAGTAATGTACACTCAGCAACCCATCTTGACAGAAAAAACAGAAATTTAGAAATTTTTGCATATTTATTAAAAAAAAAAACTGAAATATCACATGGTCATAAGTATTCAGACCCTTTGTTCAGTATTTAGTAGAAGCACCCTTTTGATCTAATACAGCCGTCGTTTTGGGAAAGATGCAACAAGTTTCTCACATCTGGATTTGGGTATCCTCTGCCATTCCTCCTTGCAGATCCTCTCCAGTTCTGTCAGGTTGGATGGTAAACGTTGGTGGACAGTCATTTTCAGGTCTCTCCAGAGATGCTCAATTGGGTTTAAGTCAGGGCTCTGGCTGGGCCATTCAAGAACAGCCACAGAGTTGTTGTGAAGCCACTCCTTCGTTATTTTAGCGGTGTGCTTAGGGTCATTGTCTTGTTGGAAGGTAAACCTTCGGCCCAGTCTGAGGTCCAGAGCACTCTGAAAAAGGTTTTCGTCCAGGATATCCCTGTACTTGGCCGCATTCATCTTTCCCTCGATTGCAACCAGTCGTCCTGTCCCTGCAGCTGAAAAACACCCCCACAGCATGATGCTGCCACCACCATGCTTCACTGTTGAGACTGTATTGGACAGGTGATGAGCAGTGCCTGGTTTTCTCCACACATACCGCTTAGAATTAAGGCCAAAAGTTCTATCTTGGTCTCATCAGACCAGAGGATTTTATTTATCACCATCTTGGAGTCCTTCAGGTGTTTTTTTAGCAAACTCCATGCGGGCTTTCATGTGTCTTGCACTGAGGAGAGGCTTCCTTCGGGCCACTCTGCCATAAAGCCCCGACTGGTGGATTGCTGCAGTGATGGTTGACTTACTACAACTTTCTCCCATCTCCCGACTGCATCTCTGGAGCTTAGCCACAGTGACCATTGGGTTCTTCTTTGCCTCTCTCACCAAGGCTCTTCTCCCCGATAGCTCAGTTTGGCCGGACGGCCAGCTCTAGGAAGGGTTCTGGTCGTTCCAAACGTCTTCCATTTGAGGATTATGGAGGCCACTGTGCTCTTAGGAACCTTAAGTGCAGCAGAACTTTTTTGTAACCTTGACCAGATCTGTGCCTTGCCACAATTCTGTCTCTGAGCTCTTCAGGCAGTTCCTTTGACCTCATGATTGTCATTTGCTCTGACATGCACTGTGAGCTGTAAGGTCTTATATAGACAGGTGTGTGGCTTTCCTAATCAAGTCCTATCAGTATAATCATACACAGCTGGACTCCAATGAAGGTGTAGAACCATCTCAAGGATGATCAGAAGAAATAGACAGCACCTGAGTTACATATGAGGGTCACGGCAAAGGGTCTGAATACATATGACCATGTGATATTTCAGTTTTTGTTTTTTAATAAATATGCAAAAATTTCTAAATTTCAGTTTTTTTCTGTCAAGATGGGTTGCTGAGTGTACATTACTGAGAAATAAAATGAACTTTTTTGATTTTTGGAAAAAGGCTGCAATGAAACAAAGAGTGAAAAATTTAAAGGGGTCTGAATACTTTCCGTACCCACTGTATGTCCTGTTTGGTGTCAGTAACAACGAAGGTAGAAAGACATGATGATGATGATGATGATGATGATGATGATGATGATGATGATGATGATGGAGTGAATGAGGCCATGTGTTGGTGGTGTTGGTGGGGGTTGTTGGGATGTGACAGTTCAGGCTGCATTTGTTAAGTAACACCTCACACCTTTTTACCACTGAGGATTTACATAAGTAATGAGTGTTTCTCCTGCAGACAGCAGCCTTGCTGAGATTTAAATGAATAATTTAGGATTATTCCGAGAGAGCCGGAGCGAGGTGTTGCTTGGCTCCCGCTGATTTTGTGACTTATTGGTGAGCGGCCCCAGTTGTGGTTTCTAATCGGGTGATCGGCCTATGGCTTTGTTCCTGTGCAGTCATGTAATGCAGGCTGCACTGGAATTACCCAGCATGGATGACAATGGTTGTAATAATCCGCCCCACTGAGAATGGCTTCTTGGAATACTTAGACTTTAATACTGGAGCTTTTGGATATCTCTGTCTCATATGTCAAAGTGTGCATTGAATTTAATTTGAAATGGATTGTTCTTATATACTGTATCTTTTCTAGTCTTAACTACTTCTCAAAGTGCTTTTACATACATGTAAGTACAGGAACCATTCACCATTCACACACACATTCATACACTGTGGCCCAGGCGGCCGTACAAGGTGCCACCTGCTCATCAGATACACACACACACACACATCTACACTCCGAGGCAGCATCGGGGGAAACTCAGGGTTCAAGGTCTTGCCCAAGGACACTTGGACATGGGGCTGCAGGGCCAGGGCACCCCAGCACTGCAAAGGAGGGTCTGGCTAGTCCACAAAGCATTGTGGGATAGTAGAAAAACATGCTCTGGTTTATTGGCATTTCTTTAAACCAATCACAATCACCTTGGGCGGGGCTAAGCGCCAGACTGAGCCACGGTGCTAAACTGTCTCAGGAAGGAAGTTGTTTTGGTGGAACATGTGTACGTTCAGAAGTAGTTTTAGTCATACAACACAAGACTCAGATTGGACAGATAGTCTAGCTAGCTGTCTGGATTTACCCTGCAGAGATCTGAGGACCAGGTAACCATAGTCCTCAGATTGGACAGATAGTCTAGCTAGCTGTCTGGATTTACCCTGCAGAGATCTGAGGACCAGGTAACCATAGTCCTCAGATTGGACAGATAGTCTAGCTAGCGGTCTAGATTTACCCTGCAGAGATCTGAGGACCAGGTAACCATAGTCCTCAGATTGGACAGATAGTCTAGCTAGCTGTCTGGATTTACCCTGCAGAGATCTGAGGACCAGGTAACCATAGTCCTCAGATTGGACAGATAGTCTAGCTAGCTGTCTGGATTTACCCTGCAGAGATCTGAGGACCAGGTAACCATAGTCCTCAGAAATCCACCAGAGGTTAGAACGCAAACGCAGAGACAGAGACAGAGGACGGGGACGAACATCTGGCCAAATTTCCAGGGTTGGCTGAACAATGAAATGAAACGTCGTTGATAGAGACTAGCCAGCGTCCAGCTCTGTACTGCAGCACACGGACACAACATCCATGTCAATCTTCTCATCTCACTCGGAGAGAAACCATGGCCGTGTCAATGATGTGATGTCAGCAACCAGTCAATTTGGAGCCAAGCACCAGCACTGTGAAGGAGGTTAATGTCTGTTATTAGTGTGTTTCCAGAGTGGCTCAACCATCCTCCTGTTTACTAATCTGAAACACAGAAGCTATTAGAAGCTCTACTGCTGCTAGATCACATTAACATTTAGACACACACTCTCACTGCTAATGTAATTATTGGTCAAGAACCAGAGAGGGCTTTGTGTGTGTGTGTGTGTGTGTGTGTGTGTGTGTGTCTTTGTGTGTGTGTGTGTGTCTCTCTCTCCGTGTGTGTGTGTGTGTGTGTGTGTGTGGATGGGTCTCTGTGTTTTGTGGGTCTGTTTGTGTGTGTCTCTCTCTCTTTCTCCTGGTCTGCTTAAACGAGAGGATCCAGTGTAACATCTATTGGAAACTTGTGTTGCAGTTTGTCAGCAGCGCTGCTGTAATCGAACACAGGGGGAGTAGTATGAGCTCATGAAGACTGCTGCTGAAGTGCCCCTCTTATTAGATCACATGTAGTCAGCTGAACTGCTGTGTCATGACATCTCCACAGATCAATAAGGGAAGCTGACACCCACAAACCATTTGTACAAGCCAAGTAACAGCTCCTACAATTGCATTACAAGTGAAGCTACTGACAGCACATTACTCATCAGTGTCATGCCAACATTAAGGACACGGAGCTGATCTGCACTTCAACACGCTGGACTGTACATGTGCTATATCTGAGACCATTCCATGTCAATGACTGGGCAATTATGAACATTATGAGCGTAAAATGTAGGAGTACATAATGTATCGGGATTTTTCTGTGACAACTTTTAAAATCGTTTCTTTTCCCTAGAATCCTTTTTTAAAATATTTGTTTTATTTTACCAATGATTGACCTAAATATGTTCTGTCGGTACCGCTGAGGGTGAAAATCACATCCGTGAAAACCGGCTCAACATCCATGTTATGTTCTTTACAAGTGAAATAAATTTCAGACTGACTGATTCATTCTTCTCAGTTTTTAAAAATGTCTCATGATATATTGTCTTTAGAAGTGATGAACTCATGTAGGCGGGGCCAGAGGTCAGCTGCACCAATCACATCACTGTATCTGATATAGGCGGGGCCAGAGGTCAGCTGCCCCAATCACATCAGTGTATCTGACATAGGCGGGGCCAGGGGCGAGCTGAACAGGTGATGACAGTCTAATCTACCAGTTAGCTCCACTGGTAGCTAAGCGTATGGAGCTCTGGATACGTCACCCTGTGTGTTGTTGTGATTGGACGCAGTGTTATCCAATTGCGTGCAGTGAGATTTTCAAATGCACGCTTGGCGCCGCCCCACAAGATGGGCAACTTTCATTATTCAGTGCCAGACCCTTAATCTTTCAGATTTGGGTCTGGATTTCCAGGCTATCAAAAAATCATCTTTGAAGTGAAGAATGTGGATTGATTGACAGGTCTCTTATCCTATCACAGTAAGCTGGAGTGGTTACTCCTTGCTCGTCCACAACCTTCTTTGACCAAATATAGATTTCTTTTGTGGCTTCAGTGAGTGAGCCAATATACCAACATGCATGAAACAAATTCAGACTTCAAAACAGGTCTGTAGAAATGATGGAGGGACATCAAAGACACTTTGTCCTGGTTTCTAGTCTTGGGTGTTTTGGTTGTTCTATATTTAGCAGAGCTACACAGCTGCTCATTAAACTATCAGCCAAAGACAGTTCTCGGCATACCAGGAACTTTATATTCCTCAGTGGCCAATGTCTCTTGATTCAGTCCATTAAGGACAACACTGTGCAGATGCGTAGTGGAAATGATAAGGGCTCTTTGCAATGCTGGCAGATGGTAGACCCTTTTCACTCCATTTAACACTCACATTTCAGCGCTCCCTCACTGACTTCACCACTTTTATCCATTTCAGCAAAAACACTGCTTTAGACATTTGTCAACGAAGCCAAATGTGTGTTTTGAGTTCTTGTCAATGTTTGATTCACCTGTACAATGATGGTCTGAACTTAAATGTATTATTGATGCAGTTAGAGCATTAGCATTGTCAATGTTGCTCATTCTCTCGGCCTGTCAGTAGACTGTCCTCACCACAGAATAAAATATTACAAGGCCTTAAATGCAGTGTTGGGATGGAGCCACGGTGCCTCTGCTAAATAGTCTCAGGAAGGAACTCGTTTTGGTGGAACATGTGTACGTTCAGAAGTAGTTTTAGTCATACAACACAAAACTCAGATTGGACAGATAGTCTAGCTAGCTGTCTGGATTTACCCTGCAGAGATCTGAGGACCAGGTAACCATAGTCCTCCAGAGGTTAGAACGCCAACACAGAGACAGAAAAAGGAGACGGACAGAGGAAGGGGACAGATGTCCTGCGGCACCAAAGCAATCCCCTAAATGAATTGTCGTCAGTATAGACTAACCTGACAATGACCTCTTGTGGCTGTGCTATTTCTGACTGTTATTTCAAAGAAACAAAGGCCGATGTATAGGGCTGCACAATTAATCGCAATTTTTTCAAAATCACAGTATGAAATAGTACAATATCCAAATCTTGGGGGGTGCAATCTTTTTTAAAGGCAAAATAGGAGGTGCTGCAGAGACATCCCAACCTACAAATCATATCCTACAGACTAAAGAAAACATCTTTGTTTGGTACAGATCCTCCTTCTTTTATATGTTATTTATAATTTGAATAATGATACAAAAATGATCATTCCCTCCAATATCGGTGCTCCGTTTTCCACCACCATCAAATAATATGTACCAAGTTCTCCAGTCAGCGCGTGCCCTTGATCAAGATCACTGGCTCAGATGTGATTGGCTGCCCATTGTTCCCTTGAGGGAGGGGTTAAATGCAAATAATTAATTTTTCTATGTGACAAAGTACATTTAACTCCAGTCAGGTCTGTTTGTGTAAAAAATTCTAACATTTAGTTTCTATGTATATTTTTCTAGGACAACACACATTAATCAACATTTTCTGGCTAATTTTCAACCGTAGTCCTTTGGTCAGATGATTTTAGACCATGGCAGGAAGAAGCAGATAAAAAAAACTTAATACATGTTAAAATATACACATAGTAATCAAAAAGACACCATACATACAGCTAGATCAGAAATAATTTTTTTTTGTATGCCATGCGTATCTGCAGAAAGCATCAGGACACCAGCAGAGACTACACAGCAACAGTTAATATAAGAAGCCGAGCAAGCATCAGGACACGTTCATGCAATCATCACCCTGATGAATCGATTCATTCAAAGAAACAAAAACAGACTGGATCACCTTCCACGTCCCCCGCAGCCTTTAGGCAGCCTCCCTCTGCAGACTGATAAATAATTTTAGAAAGTGTTTATCGCTGCATACGTTTGACTATACTGTAATAGTGTCCAATGAACGACTGTTGAGTGTTTTTAATGTTATAAGAAATTTACATTTGTTGCACTTTTATTTATTTTCCCTTTTGTACCAAAAACATCCTGAACTGTCACCCAAAAACTGAGACAATAACAAACCGCAAAAACACACTTTCATCCTGACTTGCAGAGGTGGGTAGAGTAGCCAAAAATTGTACATAAGTAAAAGTACTGTTACTTCAGAATAATATGACTCAAGTAAAAGTATACAAAATAGCTTAAGTGAGAGACTTGTCACATTTTGAGTTACACTCCTTCCTACAGCACCTTTTAAGAGTCAACAAGTTTACTGAGCATGTGCTTCCCGAGGATACACTTCACATTTACATTATTAATAAGGCAGACATTTTAGTAATATGTTCTCTGTTTTCCTTTATGTATTGCAGCTGGGATTAAGACTTTTAGACTTGATTTGTTTCTTGATGCCTGAGTATCCTGAAGCTTGGTAACTTGTAGTGTGTTCCATATTCACATCATATTAATATGGAACACACCTCCTGTGTTCTGTGCTTTTTACTTTGTGTGTGTCCTAGTGAAACTATATGAAGGCCCCTGTGCTGCTGTCACTTTGATACATTGGTGCATGCTTTGCTGCACGTTGAGTATCAGACTAAAGAGCCTAATTCCACTACATTCCACGGACAGATGAAACAGATCCAATCCACACATCCTCACAATTTTTCATAATGTTTATCTTGATCCAGAGCTCTGCTTGCCTAGCGTATGATGGCAATACATACTTCATCATTAGAAAAATGCCTTGTTTTTCATTATGGTGCTGATGATGGATTTTTGTTTGTGCGGTAGGATCACTCCTCAGGTGATGGATTATGTTAATGGATGATTTAACTGCGATCACATGGCTTATATCCCCTGCAGTTATGAACTAATAATGCATCATGATTAAACACTCCCTCTCACACATGTACACATGCACATGCACACACACTAGAGACTCTGCAGGGGTTTTTTCTTCAATGAAAGAACTATATATTGCAATTCATGTATCATCAACTCGTTTAGTGTGTGTGTATGTGTGTGTGTGTGTGTGAGAGAGTGTGTGTGAGACATTTCATTTTCAACTTCCACAACTTACTTCCACATTGACGTGTCCACTGTCAACTTTCATGCAGGGGAATTAGTCACCTTTTATACTGTCATATCTTTTAGCTCAATTTCAATTCACTTTCAAATCATAACAGGAGTTATCTCAGGACAGATAGAGGAGGTCTAGACCACACTATAATTTACAAAGACCCCGTCGGTCGTCGGTTGCCGCTGGTTGGGACACAGAGACACTGATACAGATATAGAGAAAATGATTCATAACAGTAATATATGTAAATGTGCTGTATTTATATAGCACTTTTCTAGTCTTAACGACTACTCAAAGCACTTTTACATCATACAGGATACATTCACCATTCACACACATTCATACACTGTGGCCGAGGCTGCCGTACAAGGTGCCACCTGCTCATCAGATAAACACTCACACACATTCACACTCCGATGCGCAACATCGGGGGCAACTCGGGGTTCAGTGTATAAATATAATAGAACTATGACTAGAAATAATAGTAGTAGCAGTGCAGGGCAATGAGCAGGACCACAGCAGCAGCTGCAACCACGATCTAGGTGCCACCACAATCCGAGGAAATGAGTGGGGCGAGAAAACCTACGGACCGGGGTACAGCTGGGCGATATGGAAAAAATCACTATTGTTGACCAAATACATCGATGTGGATAATGCGACGTTATTCTAGAGTTAACTATTGGTGCTTTTGATAAGTAATCACCAGTAATGTGGATACAATGACTAAGTGGGTAAAGGCAAATAATAGAACAGCAAGTTAGGCTCGTAAGTTTAGCAAATAACATCGCATTACTGTACTGTCAATATTACGATATCCAAAATTTAGGAGGAAATCTAGCCTCATATCGATGTTGATATAATAGCAATATATTGCCCAGCCCTACTGCTGGGAATAAGATCACACACATGGTAAGAGAAAGGGGCTCAGTGTGTGAAAGGAAGTCCCCCGGCAGTCTAAAACTGTAACAGCATAGCTAAGAGCTGGTCCAGGATAGACCTGAGCCAGCTCTATAAGGGTTGCTGGATGAGTCGGACCTTCCTGTTTGGGCCTGTCACTTTATTGTCTTTATTTTCCAGCTCGCTCCAGTGGTTAACTGGTGCGGTCCCCGTTTTCTTTTCAATCCGTTTCCCAGATGGACATCTCATACTCACTTATTACAGCTGGGTGAGCTTGTATGGCAGGCAGCCATGTCTAAATCAAGCCCAATGTTTACTGACCACGCTGAGCCTCTCTGCAAATAAATCTACCTAGTTTAACTTGAAAATTGGCCATCTTGAGAACAGCATACAGTATTATTACTGTCGATAAGGTGTGTGTGTGAATGGCCTCTCAGCACTTCACTTTTCCTCCATTTCATTCAGAGCAGAGAAAAGTAATAAAAAAAGCTTCTTTTAAGAAAGGGTTGACGTTTGAATTGAAGAGCTGCCTGAAAAGAATAAAAGAGATTTTTTTCTCCCTTTTCATGTTATTAGCGTGCAGTTGCACCCCTAACAAGGCGAGGGCTTTTCAGAAGTGCATTTGATATACATGAGTAAGCACATTTCCCATGCTAATTCTTAACTCGGAGTGCAGGAATGGTAGTGATGACCCGGTGACTCCAGATGCTAGACAGGGCCCGGCTCTGATTGGGCTTCACGGCGCTTGAATCAGCTTAATTGGCCGGGACTATAGTATCAGTGAGAGCAGAGAAATGAGAGGGGAGCGCTGGCATTGGAGAAACAAAAAATGAACGCAGTTTTGTGCACGCCTCATTACTTGTTGATTGACACGTCTGCGGGGGGCTGGGGTGGGGGGTGTTGCCAGATCTCAGGAGGAAAACAAAACAAGTTTGATGTAACTCTGACTTTGAATACATATTAGCATTTTGTTGCTATCCATCTTTGAAAGCTCCTACCGACAGCAGCAGATCCACTTTTGCATTATGCTTATGATAAAAGCTGTTTGGGTTTATGAACTCTGTAGGCAGCTGGATGAGCCGTGGTTCATTTCTGGGGTAAGATATTGGGCTGTAAAAATGTAAATTCAAATGAAATTTCATTCTTTACTCAAATGTCGTGTCAGCAAAAGTGCATTCATGCATTTTCATTTTCTTTTATGAATAATGAATATTATATTTGTCTGTGAAATCATCCCGTTGCTTTCTTTAAAGTACTTTTTAAAGTACTTTTTTTCTACTCTGGACTGCAAGTGTAGCATAACGGAAAGTTTTCAAAGGCTCGGGCACGGGCACAAATCATGTGGATGGCCCTGGGCGTTTATTTTAAGAAGCTCTGGATTTTTCTGTGAGCGGAGCATGCATTTTAAACGTCAGTATCATAGTTGATCATATTCATTTCTTTAATGGGATAACCACAATCAAGATTGAGATTAATTTACCAATTAACTGTGCAGCCCTACACTAGAGTAACTCAAATGACTTTGATGTAACCGTGCTCAACTTTAGGCTGCGTGGGTAACTACTTTAAAAATGGAAGTTTCTGTTTTTAGTGGCCTTTGATGAACACCATTACCCACAAGCCCTATACTGTCTCAGGTTAATGATCACCAGCTCAATAGGAACAGACTAACCCCAATTTTCCACGGGTGCGTCCGTGCTGCGTTCAGGTGTCATACCACACCGAGAGTATCTCAGAAGCTGATTATTGCAGCTTTGAAATTACACATTTTTAAATATTTTTTTCTAGCAAGTTCTGTAGTATTTATTTTTTAGAAAATGATGGTAAACTTCGGGAAAAGGTTTTCTGAGAATACTGGTAAAAGAAACATTTAATGGGAGACTGCATTGAGTAATAAATAAACACACATATCTATAAGTAGGGGGTACACATCAGGACATTTATGAACTCATAAATGAATACATTTTAGGTTTGAATTGTTTTTGTATATTTTCTGCAAAAACAATACATGTGACATAAGTATGAAAATGTTTTTCTCCATAACAAGCCTGATACATGTGTATATATTAACTTATAACAAAAACAAATTTTTATAATTCCTTAAATCTCTGAGTGATGAGATAATTTAATTTAAAAGAGTAATCTATGTATAGAATATTGAAATATGAACATGGGTCATTTTTGACGCGTCTTGTGCTTTAAAAGGTTTGGAATATGTTGTGCATCCGAGGGGTTAACACATTCATTTGACCCACTTATCATATAAAAATATTGATTATTGCAGCTTTGCAATCACATATTTTCAAATACCACTTCTCGCAAGTTCTGTATATATTTACCTATCTTAGAATACGGTTGGTAAACTTCAGAAGAAGGATACTGGTAATGGAAACATTTAATGGGAGAGAAGTACTACGTGATGAGTATTAATCTATTATATATACTATTAGTATATTCAATATGACAGGCCAACAGCTTTCTCTGCTTGGTAGCATAGATTGGACCTGGGGACAAATATCATTTGCCGAGGGATTCCTTTTAGTTACTCCAACCCCTCTGGGGCAAAGTGGACTGATTGTACCTTTTCTTGCCCCGCTGTCTTCCTGCCTCCTGCTGTCAGCAGTTCTGTCATGCTCTGTGGAATCCATTCGCTGCCCTTCACACAAAATAGAAATCAGGCGGCAGCCTCATAGTGTGATTTGAGAAACGTCTGTCACGCCTCCATACATTTCTGCTGTCACCTTTTAAAACAACCCCATCATGTAAATACAATAATCTACACAAAGGGAAATTGATCAATTGTACAGTATCCACTGAAGAGGTCGTTTGAAGCAGGAGAAGACAGTTAAACCCTCTGGTCTAAGGGCATTTTATACATATCTTTTTTAAATTCACCTTTAAGGGTATTTGCATGTAACTGGACCCTGTGTGTTTCAGATCAAAATGTTCAGAACAAACTCAGCTTTCTGGAACGTGAGGCCCAAACTCATTCCAGCTCAGAGGTGATTTAGCCCTAAAGCTGAAAAGTTGATCTTCGCATTTTGAAAATGTCTCTTATCCCTTGATTGAAATTGTTTTGGTGCTTAAAATGAGTTAACAAAAGTCTTGGGTCCACAATGTAGCTTCATATATGAATAAAATAGTAAATGAATGTCAATGCATTTGTTCTATCTCCCCCGGTGTGTCTTTTGTCCTCAGAGGGTTAACTTGTTTTTACTGTGAGTTAGTAATCAGCTGTGAAATAACTTCAATAGTCCCGAGTGGATGAAATCATGTGTGTGATCTGCGTTCCTGACTGACGGCTCATCATTGATTTGTAACATGGGGGGTTCATGCCGGTTCTTATTTATGCTGGAAAGAAGTCACAGCTCTGCTTGAGTGATAAATCGGTTTCTCCACACCTCTCTCGTTCTCACTCGCAACTCGTAAAATCCTGACGCTTGGTCAGTGTCTCTCAGCGTCCAAGACCGAGGCGAAAATCCCCCTTCAGAGTCTGACTGGAACGGAGCAGCCGCTCCACCGCGGCGCTGGAAGATGACGTAGTATTAAGAGAGACAACGATAGAGAGTAGTATGAAAGACCCAAAATCCCCATAAGGAAGTTGGTTGGGGGGTGGATGGGTCAAACAACACAGGACTCTCCCCTAGGAACCGGGGTTCATGTCCCGTTTGTGTCCTCAGTGTCACTGAAACTTACATTTTGTAACACCGCAAGAGTCCCGACCAAGAACGTCTAGATATAGCGCTAAAGGAGACTTTTTGGTATAATTTAAAAATATTAATGTGACTTTGATACCGGTTCCTGAACAATACTTGTTTCGATACTAATTTTATAAAATCCATTTTAGCAACAAATTATACATTACCTCAAAATTCTTTTTGTTTGTGTTCCAGCTTCTAGTCTGTGTAACGTAGTTTTTCCGGCGTGTCTGTACGCCGTGTAACAATCAGCCAGTCGCAGACATTAATATCTTGGTGTGTGCTGCGTGCTGATTGGCTCACTGTTGCTGATGAGGTTTACTCCTTAGGTATTGAAATTGGATATTTGACAAGGCACTTTTCATTTCTGGATACTGAGGAGACTATTTGGGCAGTGCTTAAAAAGTATTGAATTTGGTACCCAGCCCTAGTTTTTAAAGGATGATTTACTGTATATGGATGTACATGATCCAGCATGTGATGAAACAATCATGCCCTCCTTGTTCTCCATCAAAACTGTCTTCACCATGTTGATTGTACATGTCATATACTTCTGTAAAATTCTTCTTTTTTTCCTTTGTTCACTTGTATTTTCCAGCTGTTCCTGTTCCAGTTACTGAGAGGCCTGTCCTACATCCACCAGAGGTACATCCTTCACCGTGACCTGAAACCACAAAACCTGCTCATCGGCGACACTGGAGAGCTCAAACTTGCTGACTTTGGTGAGTAGGCTGGACACTAGTCTATATCGACAACATTTCATTTCCAGGATTGTTCGGGGGACAGATGTCCGCCCCCTTCCCGTGTCTCTGTGTTGATCTCTGGTGGATTTCTGAGGACTACTGTTACTTGGTCCTCAGGTCTCTGCAGGGTAAATCCAGACAGCTAGCTAGACTATCTGTCCAATCTGAGGACTATGGTTACCTGGTCCTCAGGTCTCTGCAGGGTAAATCCAGACAGCTAGCTAGACTATCTGTCCAATCTGAGGACTATGGTTACCTGGTCCTCAGATCTCTGCAGGGTAAATCCAGACAGCTAGCTAGACTATCTGTCCAATCTGAGGACTATGGTTACCGTGTCCTCAGATCTCTGCAGGGTAAATCCAGACAGCTAGCTAGACTATCTGTCCAATCTGAGGACTATGGTTACCTGGTCCTCAGATCTCTGCAGGGTAAATCCAGACAGCTAGCTAGACTATCTGTCCAATCTGAGGACTATGGTTACCTGGTCCTCAGATCTCTGCAGGGTAAATCCAGACAGCTAGCTAGACTATCTGTCCAATCTGAGGACTATGGTTACCTGGTCCTCAGATCTCTGCAGGGTAAATCCAGACAGCTAGCTAGACTATCTGTCCAATCAGAGTTTTCTGTTGACGACTAAAACTACTTCTGAACGTACACATGTTCCACCAAAACAACTTCCTTCCTGAGACTATTTAGCAGAGGCTCTGTGATTGTGTCCGGTAACGTTTCGGCATTGTAAAAACAATCGTAAATATGACGAGGAAAGATCAACCACTAACAAGGTTTACACTCATTAATTCCAATGGTTTTACCCCACGGAAATTATGTTTTAGTGGGAGTTCCCAGTAATGCTGACTAACCCCATAACTGCACACAAGACAATTGTGATTGGTTTAAAGAAATGCCAGTAAACCAGAGCATGTTTCTCTCCCATCCAGAATGCTGTGTGGACTAGCCAGACCTTCCTCCGCCGTGCTGTGGAGGAAGGTCTGGACATGAGAGACTAACTGGACACTTTTTTTAGCGTATCTGTGAAATGTAAGGGTGAATATCCCCTCTGTGATGTCTGAGGAGGCAGAGTGATCATTACACTGCCACTCATACGCCGAGCTTTTGATCCAAATCTACACATGCTGCAGTCATTGGTGTCATTATTTGTACTTAAGAAGCAATTTTTATTCTTAGATATATTAGGATTTAAATTGGCTCGAGTGCAGTGCAACAGTTCAGTTCTGAAACAGAAAGTTTAGGGTTGGAAATATGACGATAAACACTGCAACAAAATATTAATGATTCAGTCATTATATATTTAATTATACCATTTATACCATCACAGTGGAATGAAAAACACATTTTCCATGTTCTAATCCTGTGTCCCTTTGTTCATTGTTTATTGTTTTTTATATTAATATCCCTCTTTCTCTTCTTGTAAAACGAAAACTATTGTGGATGACTCGTCTTGAACTCGGGTTTGGTTACATATCCTAGATTTATCCAGTCAAATGTGGTTTGGGCTGACCAGCTAACCTCGTGTAAGCTAAGTGTGTAAGTGAAGCCAAAACATCTGGATCGCTGACTGGTGGATGGCTACATGCTGATCAGTTTGGTTTTTATTAGTTATTTGATGCTATAAAAACGGGCTGAAACGTCATGGTTGACAGCCGGGAGTGACTCGTGATTAGTCGGGTGGGTGTCTGGGCGGGACTCCGATACAGCGGCTCCACTGCTTGATCACTATTGAACACACTATGGCTCCAAAAGTACAAGATGGCAGCGCCCGTATCTGGGAGAGTTTGGCTTTACTTTTGTAAAGCAGTAGGAAGGGGAGACGCATCGTTTTTTCTTTTTTTTCTTCTCAGAATCTGAGGAACATCTTTTAAACTGACCTTTGTGGATCTGAAATGAAGATTCAGCAGCTGCACGGCCCATTTCTCCTTAAAATGTTTCCAGAAACATTTTAACAGTGAACTATTTTAGTAAAATATGAGATTGTATTCTGAACAAGCCGCCATGACAGCCTGGCTTTGAATTCCCGGAGAAACCAGACCCATGTGACGCGCTGGTCCAATCAGCTGCCCTCAGCAGTCGGCGTCTCTTCGGTGTGTTCCGGCCTTTTCTGCCAACGTTCAGCCTTTGGGTTGGTGTTTCAGGGACCTAAGGCCAAAATGGCGCAGGGTTTTGGTGTGCGTTGTCTATCTCTATATAGAGTCTCTG